>JAJPUD010001728.1:132988-146112 GCA_023553655.1 Myrmecobius fasciatus | reverse complement strand
AGGTTCTTTTTTTCATCATGGCTTTCAGGAAGCTCTATAATCCTTAGATTGTCTCTCCTAGATCTATTTTCCAGGTCAGTTGTTTTTCCTAGGAGATATTTCATGTTTTTCTCTATCTTTTCATTTTTTTGTTTTTGTTCAACTGATTCTTGAAGTCTTGATGAGTCATTAATTTCCAATTGTTCGATTCTAATTTTTAGTGTCTTATTTTCTTCAGTTACTGTTTTTAGTTCCTTTTGCAATTGACCAATTACATTTTTTTGTTCACTGCATTCTTTTTCCATTTTTTCTATTTTATTTTGCAGTGATCTCATTTCGTTTCCCCATGTTTCTTCTAACTCTCTTTTAAGATTTTTTATGCAATCTTCAAAGAAAGCCTTGTGACATGGAGACCAATTTATGTCTCTCTTTGGGGCTTTTTCTGGAGTTGCTTTACCTTTAGGGGCCTCAGGATTTGAGGTCTGTTCTTCCCTCTCTCCATAAAAGTTGTCTATGGTGAGAGCTCTTTTTGGTTTTTTATTCATTTTTTTTAAAGGTGTGAGGTCTGTTTAGGGCAAAGGTGGGACAGCTGCTTTAATTTGCCCTGGGGCAGTTCTGCTGATTGAGTTATTTCAGGAACTGGGCAGTTCTGCTGATTGAATTATGTCAGGGCTGGGCAGCTCCGCTGATTAAATTATTTCTGGTGCTTATCAGACCTGTTGTTTGATTGATTGCATTAAGGTGCTGTGTAATGGCAGCTAGTTACGATGCTCATCAGGGGTTCAGTGGTTCACAATCTATCCCCTTCAAAAGGCAGACCCTCCAAACCACCTGCCCACAATCAGGACAAATTGTTCCAAGAGGCTCGCAGAAGACTCCCAGGTGTGTGAAAAGCACAACGCTCCCACTCCTGTTCTGACTCCTGTTCCAGCTCCCTGCTCCAGCTCCCTGCCCCGGTCTCCCTGTGCTGCAGTCTGGGTTCAGTAGGCCGCCCCCTGCCCCATTAAAACAGACCTGTTTTGAGGTTCTTCCAGAGTATCTTCTTCTAGAATCGTGTTGTTCTCCGGATATTGTGGATTTTTTTGCTTCAGAATCAGTCTAGAGGCTTCATATTTTGTTGGTTTGAGGGGAGGTTAGAGGAGGTTACAGAGAATCCTGTCTGATCTCCGCCACCATGGCTCCACCCCCGGAAGGAAGTCGCTCTTTTCTAGTTAAATTTCATTGGCACCTTAGAAGATGGAATTCCTCAGAAAGCAAATAAGGATTTTCTTCCAATCAGCATTTTTCCTATTTCTGGTAAATATTTTTCTTCTCCTCAATAGCCATTTGCAGAAATTCTTGAAGTCAAATGGTATGACTTTTGTATCTTATTCTGATCCTCTCCACTTATTTTCCAGTATAATTATTATCTTTAATTTCTTATCTTCAACAATCTGTTGTTTCACCCCTGACTTTTCAGATATTTTCCTCATTGTTTTGTTTTTTCTTTGAGGATTTGGTAACAAGTCAAAAACCTATTATAGAAATATAGTTTCTATTTTCCCCATCTTCCCCTATCCTTTCCTCAATGGAGAAGAATAAAGAAAAACAAGTAAAATCAAGTCAAGTCATGTCAACAAACATTCATTAAGTACTTACTAGTGTCAGGCAGAGTGCTAAGAACTGGGAATAGAAAAAAAAAAGCTAAAATAGTCCTTGCTTTCAAAGAAATCACATTCATTTTTTTTGCTTGTTCTTCTACTTTTTTAAAGATTCTTTTTATTGAAGCTTTCAAAACATATGCATGGATAATTTTTCAACATTAACCCTTGCAAAACCTTGTGTTCCAATTCCCCTCTTTTTTCCCACTTCCGAGATGGCAAGTAATCCAATATATGTGAAACATGGTAAAATTATATGTTAAATCCAATAAATGCAAACATATTTCTATAATTATCTTGCTGTATAAGAAAAATTTAATCAAAAAGGAAAAAATGAGAGAGAAAATAAAATGCAAGCAAACAAAAACAAAAAAAAAAATGAAAATGCTATGTTGTGATCGACCCTCAGTTCCCACCATCTTCTCTCTGAATGTAGATGACTCTCTTCATCACAAAATCATTGGAACTGGCCTCAATCATCTCATTGTTGGAAAGAGTCATGTCCATCAGAATTAATCGTTGTATAATATTACTGTTGCCATGTAAAATGATCTCCTGGTTCTGCTCATTTCATTTAGCATCAGTTCATGCAAGTCTTTTCAGACTTCTCTGAAATCATCCTGCTGCTCATTTCTTATAGAACAATAATATCCCATAACATTTATATACCATAACTTATTCAGCCATTCTCCAACTGATGGGCATGCACTCAATTTCCAGTTTCTTGCCACTGCAAAAAGGGCTGCCACAAACTTTTTTGCACATGTGGGGTTCCTTTTCCTCCTTTAAGATCTCTTTGGGATATAAGCCCAATAGAAACACTGTTGGATCAAAGGGTATGCACAGTTTGATATTCCTTTGAACATAGTTCCAAATTGTTCTCCAGAATGGTTGAATCAGTTCACAACTCTACCAAGAATGTATGTATCCCAGTTTTCCCACATCCCCTCCAACATTTCTCATTATTTTTTCTTGTCATCTTAGCCAATCTGAGAGGTATGAGTGTAGCTCAGAGTTGCCTTAATTTTCATAAGATATCACATTCCAATGGGGGAGATGATATGGAAAAAAAACTTGTTCAGACAAAGTTATATGGGAAAATGGAAATAATCTCAAAGAGGAGGCATAGGGAGATTTGGCTTCTTGCAGAAAGTGAAATTTGAATGGACACTTGATGGAAATTAGGAAATCAGGAAGTGAAGATAAAAAGAAGAGCAAAATAAATATGGGGGACAGCCAGAGAAAAGGGAGGGAGAAGATGGAATTGTGTATATGTGTGTGTGAGAGAGAGAAAGTGAAACAGACAGACACAGAGAGACAAAGACAGAGAAAAAAAGAGGAAGAAAAAGCAAGATGGCTAGTATCTGTATCATAGACTATCAACTGAGGAGTAAAATGTAAGGAGACAGTAAAAGTAAGAAGGGAACATGTGGTTAAAAAAAAAGCCAAATAGAAAAATAAGGCCTTTGTAACAAATGTTCATAGTCAAGCAAAATAAATTTCTATTTTGTTCATGTCCAAAAATATGTCTCATTCTGAATTTTGAATCCTTCCTTTGATTTATAGAATCAAAGAACTTTAAGACTGGGAGCTCTAAGCTTCTTGGTGTCCAGGCAATTTTCTGAGATCACAATTTGGAAAGGAATTACCAATCTGCATCAGTAGAGGGAGTTTCTTGAAACTATAAATTTGGATGGGGGGGGAAGGAAGGAAGGAAGGAAAGAAGGAAGGAAGGAAGGAAAGAAGGAAGGAAGGAAGGAAGGAAGGAATAAAAGAAAAAAGAAAATAAAAGGAAGAAAGAAAAAAATAAACAAGGAAAAAAGAAAGAATAATTGCATTTTACTAAGAGCTTTTTGTACTTCTCACTGGAAGAAACTTACTAGTAGAAAAAGAATGGCTCATCTTTGGGGGAAAAAACAAACAGAAACAGCTATTATACTGAATGATAAAGCAACACTACATTATTTGAATGAAAACTACAATTATTTCCATTACCAATAAATGAAATCACTCTAAGCATGTTTCTTACTCTTCATTCAACCAGTCTTCATTTATTTCTCTCTGTGCTGGGCACCATGCTAAGCACTGGAGATACAAAAGCAAAAATGAATCTGTCCTTGCCATCTAGGAACCTAAATTCTACTGAGGGAAACAAAATACACAAGTAAAAGAAAATACAAAAGTATTTACAAATGTAAACATAAAATGTATACAGGGTAGTTACAAAATAAATTCCAAGGGTGACCTAAGGTTCTAACAACTGAGTGTATCGAAATAGGATTCTTTCAATTGGAACTTTCTAAGTACTCAGATTCTGTCTGTGTCTATCTTGAAGAATGCTGCCTTGTATAGGAGGGAAAGGAAAAAGAACAAGATATAAGCCTGGGAAATGTGGAAGTAATCACTTTCCCTAAAGCTAATCTGCCTAGTGGAGCCATAAATATGACATGTCACCCAAGAGTGAGAATTGATTCTTCTCTTCTTACATAAAAATAATAGGTAAGTATCTTTCTTCTGGTTCTTCCAAATAAGTATCTAAACCTTTTTGATGCACTCAAGTGTAAGTGAAGGGTTCATCCTTGAAAGGAACATGGTTTCACCCCAACAAATAAAGTCACCAAGAGTTACTAAGAAGATTAGCTTTTATATGGAGAGCAGAAAAAAAAAGAAAACAAGGTTGTTCTACACTTCCTCCATGTCTCTCAGAAGATTGAGGTCAAATATTTACTCTGAATATTAGGAAATAAGGCTGGGATTAGTACAAAAATTAATTTTTATCTGATTTGATCTCATGAGAGAAAACATTAGTTAAAAATTATTGAGTAAAAGACTGTATCAGACTTGGGAAGAAAGGGAAATGGGAAACATGCTTCACTCAAAAATTTTAAAAAATTTACCTTTGCCCAATGAAGCAGTCTGGGGACTAATTGCAAAGTGCTATTTCTGAATGTGAGAAATAAGGTCTGGGTTCCCCCATCCTTATGTAATTTACATGTGATTCAGTATAAAGTGTTAGTATAACACCAAATATTTACAGAGAAAACAGTGAAACACACCTGGGAAGATTTAGAGAGTAAAGTGACCTCCTCACCTTGATCTGTATAAGATTCTTCTCTCAGTCAATTGAAAAGGAGGAGGAGGAGGAAATAAAAACTGGTCTCCTGGGAGTCCAGAGATACAAGTGCAAGCCCTGGCTCTGCCACTCATTAAATTATGTGACTTTAGGAAAGTCATATCGTCTTTCTGAGTTTCAATTTATTCTTCTGTTAAAGAAGATATGGACTAAGTAATATTAATGAAATTATACATACAAAGCATCTTGCAAATACTAAAGCATTTGCTAATAGTTAAAATTAATCATGGAAATTATTTTACTGAAATAAGAATGCATATATTGGATTTAACATACATTTCTACCATGTTTAACATATATTGGACTATTTACCATCTAGGGAAGAAGGTGGGGGAGGGAAATTGGAACACAAGGTTTTGCAAGGGTTAATGTTGAAGAATTATCCATGCATAAGTTTCAAAAATAAAAAGTTTTAATTTAAAAAGAAAGAAAAGAAAAAAATCAGTGGGCATATAAAATATGAAATATAAAAATGATTATTATTATTATTATAATTCAAAGTTTTAAATCAAGGTATATAAAGGATTGAGATTTAAAATCAGAGAGCAAAATCCAAGTTCTGTTACTCCCTTTGTGGCCCTGAAAAAAATCAATTCACCTTTCTGAGGGCCTTCAGTTTCCTTACCTGTAAGGTAAAGAGTCAAGAGTCTTTAAGATCCCTTCCACATAGAATCAGCTTCTTTCCTTAAAAACATCCTCTTATCTTCTTTCAGTCCAGAGTGGTATTCCACTTTTCTCCTTTAGCAAAACATATTTTTAAGAATAGATATAAAATCAATATACATATATATGCATATATGCATGTATTTGTGTGTGGATTGTACACATGTATATTATATACATTATATATACTTTCATGTAATATATACATATACATATACACACACAAAGGCTGTTATTTATCCTTTGTTCTCTAAGAGGATCGTGACATCAGAGAGGTGATACTATGACATGCAAGTGAATTGAATTTATGTGAGGGAGGACTGTATAAGATCACCTACCTCATTAGAACAAGACTATCTCTAGTCATCTTGATCTACATGTTATCACTGGACCCAGATGCTTATACACACACACACACACACATATATATACATATATCCAGTTTCTACTCTACTTCTGTTTCCAAGTTTGCACTCATATAACTTTCCTCAAGATTAGTTATTTTTAAAAAATTAATTAAACATTTATTAAATACATACTATGTGTTAGGCAATGTGCTAATCTCCAGGGATATAAATAAGAAAAAAAGAATATCTGTTTTCAAGAAGCTTATAATCTAATGAGGAAAGACAATATACAAAAGCAATCTGGAAAGGCATTGATGAAGACACTGAGGGGGTATCTGGAGGTGACACTAAGCAGCGCTATTTACAGAAAAAAAGGAGAGAGCACCAGGATTACTTATTTAAAGCCCTCTAGGAATGTACAGTTGTAGCCAACCATTTCCCTTTTTATTCACTCAAAAAGTGAAAGTTTGTACTGTGATTTTCATACTGTTCCTGCCTTCTAGAAACTTACTTTTCCATAAGAAAGAAAACATGAATGGACAAAAAAATATAAACAAGTCAGAGATCATCTCAGAGTCAAGGAACCATTTTAAAGGTGAATCGGGTAAGGCTTCTTGTAGAGGATGAGATTTTTAGTGAGACTTAAAGGAATCTAGGAAATCCATGAGGCAAAAATGAGGAGGGAGAAGATCTAAGCATGAGGATATCTAGTGAAAATGCCTGGAGTTAAGAGATGGATTGTCTTGTTCCAGAAACACCAAGGACACCAGTGTTACTGGATTGTAGAATACATGAAAGTGAATAAGGTAAAGAAAATTGAAGAGCTTGGAAACATGGTAGATTCTGAAAGGCAAAGAGATGATTTTATATTTGATACAAATAAGAACTTTCCCTGAAAGCAAGAGCTGTCATTCATATTTTTAATATCCTCAAATGCTTAACAAAGTAATTTGAACATACTAGGAATACAGAAAGATGAATTTCAAGCTGGAAATTGTCAGTTCCACCCTCTTCCTTTTGCAAATTTAGCCTATAGTGGTTAAGAGTAGTAATAAAGCTGAATTTGAACCAAAGCTCTCTGATTAAAAATCCAAGCACTTTCCATTATAGTTTACTGCTTCCTTTAAATGCATAATACGTTTTTGTTGAATGAATTGGCTTAAATATTCATTTTACTGTAGCTGTAAAGAAGAGCTGGATTAATTGAGAATTCCACTGAAAAGAATGTTTTTAAAATCAGATTTCACTGCATATGTCATATAGGAAGAAATGCACATGGATATAAATCTATGCTATTAGCATCCCCTGAAAATTGGGAGGGACTCAGGGACCTCACAGCCATTGCACCCAGGTGAGACACAGATTCAGTAGATACCAGAGAGTGGAGCATATATGAAATGAGAAGATTGTGGTTAGAAAAATGGATCTTTGACTTCAAGATTCTGGAAATTAAAACAATTCTAAGAAATTTCAAGGTATTAACAGTTAGCTTAAAAAAGTAGAAGAGAAAATCAGAGTAATTGAATATCTAGATATTTTGACATCAGGATTAGAAAATTTTTTACTAAAAACAACTTAAACAAAACAAGATTTAATATTCAAAGGATATATGGCAGTTATCTGTAAAATTTCTTTACCTGGAACACCTTGACCATGCTGTAATAATGAGATCATGACACAAGAGGGAACTCATTAAATTCATGTTGACTGGTGAGACTGTAATGTATTTAGGCAAAAGTATCTTCCAGGAAATGATTTCTGGTCAGCTGTCATAGATATATTGGAAGGGAGGGAAAATTGAGATACAGGGATGTAAATTGCTTGAAATTCTTCATTGAAAAAATATGAGAATTTCAAGAGTTTTTTTTTTCTTACAAAAGGGCCAAGACTTGTATAAAAAAATTTGCATGACTGTCCTACCATTTCCAGATTTATTGTTAAATTGTTTCAGTCATATCTTTATGATCCACTTGGAATTTTCTTAGCAAAGATACTGAAGTGTTTTGCCATTTCCTTCTCTGGCTCATTTTATAAATGAGGGAGCTTAAGCAAGCAGGGTTAAGTGACTTATTCAGGGTCACAGAGCTGGGAAGCATTTGAGACCAGATTTGAACGCTGGTATTCCTGACTCCAGGGCTGATATTCTATCCATTATACTACTCAGTTGCCCTGACTTTTAAGATGTCATATGGCTAATGATTACAATTGCTGCCCAGAAACTTTGAAAAAAAAATCCTGGTGATTCAGCTGACTTGAATCACCCTAGGGTAGGGAAGATGAGGTGTATATGTTATAATAGACAGGGTCATAAATCAGTTACTCAGCAGTTAGTATGTAGCTAATACAATAGCAAAAAAAGTTAGGTAGAACTACTTCATTCAATACAAATTTATTAAGGGCAGGCTATGTATAAGTGGGATGTTTCTTGTGGATAGAGCTACCTTCAAAGTCAAGAAGACTTGGGTTTAAGTCCCATTTCTCATATACACTGGCTGTGTGATCTTGGCCAAATCATTGAGCCTTACTTAGGCAACTCTCTATGAAAGTAAGTTGTAGAGTAAGTTCTGATATGCATAGGTAGATAGAGTATCCTCACTGGAGTTCTCTACATTGATGAAATCATAGAATCAAAATACCAACAACAAAAAAGAAAAAAAAAGGAAGGAAAGAAAGAAGGAAGGAAAAAAGTAAGGAAGGGATAGAGTAAAGGAGAGAGAGAGAAAGAGGAAGGAAGAATGGAAATCAAGATGCCATATTAGGTTCTACATGTACAAAAATAAAAATCAGCACAATTCTTTTTCTCAAGGAATTTATTATTAACTGAGAGGAGCAGAGATATGCCCAAATAGGTATTAATATATAGCTGAGAAAAAATGTAATAAGAATTGTGTGGTGGGAGATGTCACTTTTAGCTAAAGGTACTCAAGAAAGCTTCATGGAGGGAATAAAAACAGAGCTTTAACGGAAGAGAAGAACAATTTAAGGTATGTGGGTGTAGGTGTGGATGTGTGTCTATCTGTCTATCTCTGTGTATCACAGGTGTAGAGGGAAAACATTCCAGGAATGGGAGATGGTTTAAATAATAGTGTAGAAGTAGAAAGGACAAATTGAGCTAGAACTGATTGCAATATTTCAGGTGGAGCTTCATGATACCCTGAACCAGGGTGGTGGCAAAAAAGAGATGAAGGGAATGGGGATGAGACAATATTGTGGAGACAATATTATGGACATGGAACCAATCAGATATGGGGGAAGGTGAGGGAGAGAGTAGTAAAACTTAAGTATAATTAAAGTTTTGAACCTGGATAATTGGGAAGATTGTGGTGCCATCAAGAGAAATGGGGAGAAAGAGAAAAAATTAAGGGTAGAAATTGTAAGTTTCATAATCTGTTGGGTTTGGTATGTAAATTGAATTCAAATCATTCTAATCCAAAGTAACTCAATTCAATTTATTCCGATCTGATCCAATTTAACAAGAATGTATGAAAGACCTTCTTTATTTAAGAGCTGTGCTGGGTGCTGGAGATACAAGGCAATGAGCAAAGCAATTCTTGCTCTCAAGATATGGGGAATATTTAGGCAGTTGGATCTGAGCATAGTCAGAATTTCAAGAAGATTCCAAATAAAGGCAGTCACTGCTCCACAGACAAGCCTGTTTAAGTGTGCAAGTGCCTTATTCTTTGTCTATCCAAGATCTTTAATTCATGAGCAACTTTCCTATTGTCTCCATCTCCCTGAGAATAGGACTGACTGGATATAAAAGAACCCAAAGTGATTAATACCATTTCTGATGGTTTGGAAGTAAAAAAAGTTAAAGTTCCCTCGCAGCTCATGAGCTTTCAATATTTAGAATGTAAATCAGGGCTTTTACCTGCACAGATTTCAATATCATTGAAAGGAAACCACATTTTCAGAAAATCTGACTTGATCCAATGCCTTTTTGAGATGGTTTGTTTTCTTCATCATTTTGCAGATGAGGAAACTGAGGCAAACATGATTAAATGATTTGCCCAGGATCACACACCTAGAAATTATCTTACTAACTCATCTGTAAAATGAGAAGCTTGAGCTACATGACCTTTGAGATATCTTTCCAGATCTAGGTCTATAAAATTATGTGTGTATGACCTTGGTCAAGTACCTTAAACTCTGAGTCTCAGATACTTCATCTGTAAAATATAGCTTCCTTCCAGCTTTAGAATTGTCATGCCATAACTGATGAGTTCTGCCTCTTGCTAATGCAACCTTGACTGGTGATCCAGTGATTTCTGAGGCATTGCCCATTGCTATCTCAAGTCCTGGGTCTCTCCACTGGTTCCTGCCTGCTTCAGCTTTCACCATCTTCTTCTGAAGTCCTGGTGTCTGTCTTGGTCCAGTGAAGTCTAAGGGCTTTCCTAAGTCCTGTGTTGTCATGCACTGTCCCACAGATCTGTACAAGAGGCAGCCTGATAGTGATTGACTGACGGCTAGGTGGTTTAGGATAGTGTCCTAGACCTAGAGTCAGGAAAACCTGAATTCAAATGTGACCCTAAAACACTAGTGAGGCAGCTAGGTGGTGCAGTGATAGAGGACCAGTCCTGAAGTCAGGAGGACCTGAGTTCAAATCTGGTCTCAGATACTTAACATTCCCTAGCTGTGTGACCCTGGGCAAGTCACTTAACCCCAATTGTCTCAGCAAAAAGCAAAAAAAAAAAAAGAACTCTTACTAGCTGTATGATCTGGGGAAAGCCATTTAGTCTCATTTAATTCTATTTTCTTCAATTTTATCAACTGTAAAATGAGATAATAATAATAGTACCTACTTCCCAGGGTTGTTGGGAAAATCAAATGATATAATATTTGTGAAGAGCTTAGTACAGCTCCTGACACATGGTTGTTGTTATTGTTGCTTGTTCTTCATTTTTGGAAGAGGACTAATGACATCATGAGGTGATGTCTTGATCTGCACATTAATTGGATTCAAGTGAAGCAGGGCTGGGCAACATTATCAGTCACTGAACTTTAGTGACTCAAGAATGACAAAAAGTCAAGATGCTACTGGCATTGTCCTAAGATACACCAAATGGCCTTGGTGTCATAAATATTTGACCAAACTTTAAGTGGTCAGCACCTTCTTCAGCTACCTTCATGGCTTTTAAAACAAATTGTTCTCCTCTACCTATTCTGCAGAGGGATGTCTTCATCTGCTTGATTATTTATTTAATATTTTATTTCCCCCTCCCCAATTACATCTAAAAATAATTATAGCTCTTATTTTTTTTAGTTTTTAATTCCAAATTCTTTTCCTTTCTTCTCTCCCTAAGACAGCAAATAATTTGATGTAGGTTATATACATTTGTGTATATTATTCTTTACTTTTTTTCAAACAATTTATATAGTATTGGAATTCATTAATCTTGAAATGTTTGGTAAAATTTGTTTATAAATATATCTGGGATTTTTTCTTAGGCAACTCATTTAAGAATCATTCAGTTTATTTTTCTATAAGAAGAAAAAGCTGCATCCCAGTAATACCATTTTGGCAAATGAGCTAACCCCAAGTTGAGGGTATTCGAAAGGCGTGTCTGTGAGCTGGCACATAGTAAGTATTATAGAAACACTTATTCTCTTCTCCTTCCTAATCTGGCTAAAGTTTTATTTTTTAAGGTCAACTGTGGCCCCATGATTTAGCTTTACCATCTCTAGATGTGTGGACCAGGAAAAAAAGACCAGGAATAGAATCCTTGGGTTCCTACATATATTGGCAAAAATCTACTTCCCTTGGGCATGCTTTATTCTTATCAAGTCCTTTTTTACTGACCATGTCCTCAGGAAGTGTGACCAAAGATTCACCCCAGACTTGATGTTCTTCCAGCATCCCTAGAATAAAGTTGGATGGCCTTTTCCCAAGGGACAGTACTCCAGTTATCCAGGAATTGGTGAATCACCCCAGCTGTTCCCCACTTTATACTCCCTTGCCATGAAAACCCCATACATAAGATAGTTGAAGTTAAAATGCTGAGTTCAGAGGCCCACTCCACCTTTAACATCAATGCCTTCCCTTTTCCCTACTTCCCCAATGAAGGACTAGTTCCTACACATTTCTAGGATAGTTCTTATTTTTAAAAAGTTACTATATGAATCTAAAAGACTATTTATTGTTTAATCCATTAAATATTGTGGTTAAAAAAAAAAGAAACTTAGCCCTGGAGCCAGTCTCCACAGTTTTATGCAAGGGCAGGAGGAAGTTATAAATTCAGCCGGTAAACAAACATATATTGAGCCAAGAAAAGAAGGTATGGAGAATCTGTGATTTTTCAGTCCTAATTCTTCATGACACCATTTGGAGTTTTCTTGGCTAAGATCCTGGAGAGGTTTGCCATATCCTTGTTCAGCTTGTTTTACAGATGATAAAATTGAGGCAAACAGGGTTAAGTGACTTGTTTAGGTTCTGACAACTATTAAGTATCTGAGATCAAATTTGAAACCAGAAATTCTTGACTCCAGGCCCTGTATTCTATCTACTATATCACTTAGCTGACCCACAGAGAATTGAGAATAGAAGTTTTCTGTACTTGACAGAGTTTATGATCTAAGGAAGGAAAAAAAATTATTAAGCACTTCCTATGTGAAATACATGTGCAACTAGATGAAACAGCAGATAGAGGACCTCACCTTGAGTTAGTAAGACAATTCCTAGCTGTATGATCCTGGATAAATCATTTAATCATGTTTGCCTCAATTTCCTCATCAGCAAAATGAATTGGAGAAGTAAGTGACATAGCACTCCAATATTTTGCCCCGAACAAGCAAACAATAACAAAAACACCACCCAAATGGGGTCACAGAATTGGACATGACTGAAATGACTGAACAAAATTTAGATACGGCACCTTCCTTAGCATCAGGGAGCTCATCATAGATCTAAAATTAGATGGGCCTTTCTAATTCAATTGTACTCATTTTACAAATAAAGAAACTGAGGCACAGAGAAGATAAATGACAATTAAAATCAGACATAGTGAGTGAATGGGATGAAATTTGAACCCATCTATTCATTCTGCATTCTAAAGGTTTTTCTTTCTTAATCTAGTAGATGGCAGAAAAGATACATTCACACATTTATTTCGCTAAATCTGCATAAAGTAAGTTAATTTTGTTCAGCCTTAGATACTTTATCTCTAAAATGGGAATAATAATAACTCACAGTATCTATGGGAATCATAAAGGAGATGTATACAAAATTATTTGAAAACTTTAAAGTACTATAAACGTGTTATGATTTTCATTGTTGATGATGATGATAAAACAGTTAACGAGCAAAAGAAGTCCAAGTCATCCTTGTTGTCCTATTTGCTACTGGAGTTGTACTAAGGATGTTTT
>JAJPUD010001728.1:4126-132978 GCA_023553655.1 Myrmecobius fasciatus | reverse complement strand
CAAGGATTCTCTTTATTTGCATCCCAATGCCTCAAGCATTGCCTCACTCAATGTAAGCATTTAATAAATGCCTGTGAACTGACTGATAATAATAAGATGGAGATTTGTTCCTGCATTTTTTCCATCTGAAGTTTATAAAGAGCTTCTTAATAATTATGATAGCTCCGAACTAAAATGGTGGAGTGAAGGCAGGGACTCCCAAAAGCTATTTACCTACCACTCCAAATTTTTTAAATAATGACTCTAAGCAAAACTTAAAAGGTCAGGAGGAAAGATCTGTCAGTAGGATGAGGGACCCTTGGGAAACCAACAAACCAGGAGTGAGTATAGGCAGCTATGGTAATGGTCTCTTTACTAGCACTGGGGAAGGACTCTATTGCTTTAGCACACTTGACCTTATATCCATAGGACAGTGGAGATCTTCCTCATAGTTCCAGGATAAAAAAGAGTGTTTGTAATCAGATCCCTAGAAGGATCTCTGAAAACAGCTTGGAACTTAAAGTGAATGTTCCCCCCTCCCCAAGCAGAGTCCTACTTTAACAAAGAGTTAAAGACCAAGTAATAGGATAGGAACATGAGCAGACAACAGAAAAATATTCTGACCATAGAAAGTTATCATGGTGACAAGGAAGATCAAAACACACATTTAGAAGAAGATAACAAAGTAAAAGCTCCTATATCCAAAACCTCCAAGAAAAAAATAAGAATGGGGCTCAGGCTCATTGGAAGGGCTCAAAAAGAATTTTGAAAATCAAGGAAGAGAGATAGAGAAAAATTAGAAAGAGAATTGAGAGTGGTGCAAAAGGAAATGCAAAAAACTAATGAGAAGAGGAATGTCTTAAAAAGCAAAATTGGTCCAATGGGAAAGGAGGTACAAAATCTCACTGTAGAAAATAATTCCTTGAAAATGAGAAAATGGAAGCTAATGGCAATAAAACAAAACCAAAAGAATGAAAAAAGGAGAAAATAATATGGTATATCAAATTGGAAAAACTGCTGGCCTGAAAATAAATCCAGAAGAGATAATTTAAAAATTATTGGTCTACTTGAAAACCATGATAAAAAAAGAAGTCTAGACATTATCTTTCAACAAATTATCAAGGAAAACTGTCCTAATAGTCTAGAACCAGAGGGTAAAATAAAAATTGAAAGAATCCACCAATTGCCTCCTGAAAGAGATACCAAAATGAAAACTCTCAGGGATATCATAGCCAAATTCTGAAAGTCTGGAAGGAGAAAATATTGCAAGCTTCCAAAAAGAAACAATTCAAGTATAGGGGAGCCACAGTTAGGAAAACACAAGATTTAGCAATGCCTACATTATTGTATTGGAGTACTTGGAATATGATATTCTGCAGAGCAGTGGAGCTAGGATTACAACCAAGAATCACTTTTGTAGAAAAACAGTATAATCCTTCAGAGAAAAAAGTAGATATTAAGTGAAATAGAAGACTTTCAAGCACTCATGAAGAAAAGACCAGAGCTGAGGGGCAGCTAGGTGATGTAGTGGATAGAGCATCAGCCCTGAAGTCAGGAGACCCTGAGTTCAATCTGACTTCAGACACTTAACACTTCCTAGCTGTGTGACCCTGGGCAAGTTAATTAACCCCAATTGCCTCAGGAAAAAAAGAAAAGAAAACACCAGAGCTGAATAGGAAATGTTATTTTCAAATACAGGATTCAGGAGAAACATAAGGGGGCAATCAAAAAAGGGATACCATAGGAGACTTAATAAGGTTTATCTATTTACATCCCTACATGGGAGGATGATATTTGTAACTTATTAGAAGTTTCTCATTATTATGACAGTTAGAAGGAGTGAGTTGAACATAAAGGGATAATATCTAAAAATATAAAATTAAAAGGTGATAGAGGAATGCACTGGGAAAATGGGAAATGAGAGAGGTGGAATGGCATAAATTACCTGCCATAAAAGAGACAAGAAAAGCTTTTATAGTGGAGGAGAAGAGGGGAAGGAGAGGTTGAATGAGTGAATCTTATTCTCATCAGAACTGGCTCAAATTGAAAATAACTCAAGATGGGTATAGAAATCTATCTTACGCTACAGGAAAGTAGGAGAGGGAAAAGTATATGGAAAGAGGGGAAGATTGATAGAAAAGAGGGAGCACTGAGGGAGGAATGGTCAATAGCAAAACACTTTTAAGGAGGGTCAGGGTGAAAGGAGAAAGAGAATAGAATAAATGGGGAAGGGAGATACAGTTCTCAATAGTAATCATAAAAATAATTTTGAAGCAAGCTTCTCTGACAAGGTCTCATTTCTCAAACATAGAAAGAACTTATTATTTTGTAATTTATGTAAGATTTATTTATGTAAATTTATTTTATGTAATTTATGTAAAATTTATGTATTTATGTAATATAAATACACTTCGTAATTTATGTAACTTTACATAGAGAGCCACCCCCCCAATTGATAAATGATCAAAAGATATGAACTATGCCCAAAAGGCTATAAAATCATGCATATCCTTTGACCTAATAATATCACTACTGGGCATGAATCCCAAAAGAGTTTTTTTTTTAAAGGAAAAAGATACATATACATATATATATATATATATACATATATATATATATACACACACACAAATGTTTATAGCAGTTCTCTTCAGGGCAAAAAATTGGAAATTGAAGGGATGTCCATCAACTGGGAAATGGCTGAATAAATTATAGTATGTGGTTATGATGGAATATTATTATTCCAAGGGAAATGATGAACAGGATGCTCCTAGAAAAACCTGAAAATCTCCATGAACTCAAGCAAAATGAAATGGATTGTTCAAAAAGTAATGTTAATGTTCTGGGATGACCAGTTTGCTATTCTCAGTAGTACAATTACTTCTAAAGTCACTCCCCTCTTTCTCCAAACTCCAGCTTCAGATTCATTTCTTTTCTGATGATTTCCTAGATCATGAGCCACTCTATGTCTGTCCACTTCCAGTTAATGGTAATTCACAAGTCCAAATAGCCATGGTGACCACCTTTAGAACAGCTAAGTAGGATGATGAATAAAATGCTGGCCCTGAAGTCAGGAAGACTCATCTTTCTGAGTTCAAAAATGACTTCAAACTTCAGAACAGGTGTGTTTCAAACAGGCAGGAGGACAGTCTGCAGAGCCAAGACCACAGCACAGGAAGCCCAGGGCAAGGAGCTGGGGTGAGGAGCTAGAGTGTTACAGCTTCTACTGGGGAATCTTCTATGTGGCTCTTGGCTACTCTGTCCTGGTTGCAAGAAAGTGTTAGCATTCAAAAGCAAATTGCAAGCTGCTGAGCCCTGGAAGAACTTGGCATCTGGCAATTACCTAGCACTAGAAGTCAGTCACAAATCATAGACACAATTAATAACTTCATCTAACAGAATGACCATAATGAGGCAACATATCAAAATTTGTGGGATGCAGCCATTTGTGTGGATGTTATTAGGGGAAATTTTATATCTCTAGATGCTTATTTGCATAAAACAGAGAAAGAAAAGATCAATAAATTGGGCTTACAACTAAAAAAGCTAGAAAAAGAACAAATTAAAAATCATCAATTAAATACCAAATTTGAAATTCTAAAAATAAAAGGGGAGATTAATAAAATTGAAAATAAGAAAAGTATTAAATTAATAAATAAAACAAAAGATTGGTTTTATGAAAAAACTAATAAAATAAATAAACCTTTACTTAATTTTATTAGAAAAAGAAAAAAGGAAATCAAACTGATAGTCTCAAAAATGAAAAAGGTAGTTTCCACCAATGAAGAGGAAATTAGAGCAATAATTAGGAGTTATTTTGCCCAACTATATGTCAATAAATTTGATTAAGGGAAATGGAGGAATAACAACATAAATATAGATTGCCCAGGTTAACAGAAAAGAAAATAAATTATTTAAATAGTGCCATTTTAGAAAAAGAAATAGAACAAGCCATTAATCAACTTTTTAAGAAAAAAAATTTCTGAGGCCAGATGGATTTACATGTGAATTCTACCAAACATTTAAAGAACAATTAATTCCAATACTATATAAACTATTTGAAAAATAGGGAAAGAAGTACTACCAAATCCCTTTTATGATACAAATATAGTGCAGATATCTAAAACAGGTAGGGTGAAAACAGAGAAAAAATATAGACCAATTTTCCTAATGAATATTGATGCAAATATCTTAAAATATCAGCAAAGAGATTACAGAAAGTCATTCTTAGGATAATATACTATGACCAAGTAGGATTTATACTAGGAATATAGAGCTGTTCAATATTAGAAAAAGTATTAGTATAATTGACTATATCAATAACCAAACTAACAAAAATCATATGATTATCTCAACAGAGGCAGAAAAAGCATTTGATAAAATTCAACATCCATTCCTATTAAAAACACTAGAGAGCATAGGAATAAGTGGACTTTTTCTTAAAATGATCAGTAGCATATATTTAAAACCATGAGCAAGCATCATATGTAATGGGGACAAACTAGAACCATTCCTAATAAGATCAGGAGTGAAACAAGTTTGCCCACTATCACCATTACTATTCAATATTGTATTGGAAATGTTAGTTTTGGCAATAAGAAAAGAAAAAGAGATTAAAGGAATTTGAATAGGTCATGAGAAGCCAAATTATCACTCTTTGTAGATGATATGATGGTATTCTTAGAGAATCCTAGAGAATCAACTAAAAAACTACTAAAAACAATTCACAACTTTAGCAAAGTTGCAGGATACAAAATATATCCACATAAATGATCAGCATTTTTATACATCACCAACAAAGTCCAGCAGCAAGAGATACAAAGAGAAATTCCATTCACAATAAGTGTGGATAGCATAAAATATTTGGGAATCTATCTGCCAAGGGAAAGTCAGGAAGTATATGAATGCAACTACAAAACATTTTCCACAAAAATAAACTTAGATCTAATAAGTTGGAAAAATTTCAAGTGCTCATGTGTAGGCCAAGTGAATATAATAAAACACCTAAATTAGTTTACTTATTTAGTGCCGTAACAATCAAACTCCCAAGAAATTATTTTAAAGAGCAAGAAAAAATAAAAACAAAGTTGATCTGGAAGAACAAAAGGTCAAGAATTTCAAGGGAATTAATTTTAAAAAGCCAATGAAAGTGGCCTAGCTGTGCCAGACCTAAAACTATAAGGCAGCAGTCATCAAACCATTTGGCACTGGCTAAGAAATAAGAGTTGTTGATCAGTGAAATAGATTAGGTTCATGGTACAAAATAGTCAATGACTATAGCAATCTAGTTGTTTGACAAACCTGAAGACCCAGCTTTTGAGATAAGAACTCACTATTTGACAATAACTGCTGAGAAAATTAGAAAGTAGTATGGCAGAAACTAGGCATTGACCCACAACTAACATCATATACCAAGATAAGGTCAAAATGGGTTCATGATTTAGACATAAAGAGTGATATTATATGCAAATTAGAAGAACATAAGCTAGTTTACCTCTCAGTTCTGTGGAGAAGGAAGGAATTTGTGACCAAAGAAGAACTGGAACTCATAACTGAACACCTAAATACATAATTTAGATTACATTAAGTTAAAAAGTTTTTATACAAGCAAAACTAATGCAGATAAGATTAGAAGGGAAGCAATAAATTGGGGAAACATGTTTACATTTAAGGGTTCTAATAAAGGCCTCATTTCTAAAATATGTAAAGAATTGACTCAAATTTATATGAATTCAAGGCATTCTCCATCTGATAAATGGCCAAAGGATATGAACAGACAATTTTCAGATGAGGAAATTAAAACCATTTCTAGTCATATGAAAAGGCGCTCTAAATCACTATTGATCATAGAAATGCAAATTAAGACAACTCTGAGAAACCACTACATACCTCTCAGATTGGCTAAGATGACAAGAAAAAATAATGACAAATATTGGCGGGGATGTGGGAAAACTGGGACACATACATTGTTGATAGAGTTGTGAGTTGATCCAGCCATTCTGGAGAGCAATTTGGAACTATGCCCAAAGGAATATCAAAATGTGCATACCCTTTGATCCAACAGTGTTTCTACTGGGCTTATATCCCAAAGAGATCTTAAAGGAAGGACAGGAACCCCACATGGGCAAAAAGTTTGTGGCAGCCCTTTTTGTAGTGGCAAGAAACTGAAACTGAGTGGATGCCCATCAGTTGGAGAATGGATGAATAAGTTATGGTATATGAATGTTATGGGATATTATTGTTCTATAAGAAATGAGCAGCAGGATGAGTTCAGAGAGGCCTGGAGAGATTTGCATGAATTGATGCTAAGTGAAATGAGTAGAACCAGGAAATTATTTTACACTGCAACAGCATTATACAACGATTAATTCTGATGGACGTGACTCTTTCCAACAATGAGATGACTGAGGCCATTTCCAATGATCTTGTGATGAACAGAGCCATCTATACCCAGAGAGATGACTGTGGGAATTGAGTGTGGATCATAACATAACATTCTCACTCTTTCTGTTGTTGTTTGCTTGTATTTATTTTCTTTCCTTTTTGAAGTGATTTTTCTTATGTAGCAAGATAATTGTATAAATATGTTTACATATATTAGATTTACCATATTATTTTAACATGTTTAATATATATTGGATTGCTTGTCATCTGGGAGAGTAGGGGAAGGAGGGGAAAATTTGGAACACAAGGCTACACAAGGGTCAATGTTGAAACATTATTCATCCATATGTTTTGAAAATAAAAAGTTTTAATAAAAAAATGGGAAGACATCTTGATCCACCTCCTACTCATTTTCTCCTTCCACTCAACATTGGTCAAGTTCAAGCACTGATAGAATCCCTGCTTCACAATCTAGAGGAAGAAGTCTATTCATAAAGAGGAAGGAGAAAAACACATCAAAATGTCAGATTTTAAAAATTCTTTTCAGGGGCAGCTAGGTGGCGCAGTGGATAGAGCACCTGCCCTGAAGTCAGGAGGACCTGAGTTCAAATCTAGTCTCAGACACTTAACATTCCCTAGCTGTGTAACCCTGGGCCAGTCACTTAACCTCAATTGCCTCAGCAAAAAGCAAAAAAAAAAAAAAAAAAAAAAAAGAAAATTCTTTGCAAAGATTGTGACCCCTAATGTTTCACTGAAAATAACTGGTGAATCTCTTTTCCTGCCCTCCAACCTTAACAGAAACAGGCAGATGGCTTATTTTGTCTTGAATCAGAGTCATGATTAGAAAGAAGGCCATATTACTTTGAGACTGAAATTGGTTCATTTAAATTGCTTCAAAGCATCCAGAAGTAGGTCTCCCAGGAGTAAGTAGTTATAGGGAAAGTGTTTTTAAATGAGACATAACAAAAGACTTCCACAGTTCATCAGCCAAATGTCCTACTAAATGAAAGAACTTTGAGAGTTGATGTTTCAAAGATCTGCATCTTTTCCAAAGGAGATTTAGAATGACAGTAAGATTTAAAGAAAAGGAGACCTGTTTTTCAGGAGTAGCAGGTAAAAACAGACCATTTTATTCTCTAGTATAAATTTAAAACTAAAACTAGTTACTTAAAAGAACAAGTAAAGTACTGGGCATCTGTGATTGCTGGGTCATCCAATATGTTGAATAGAAAATTCAAAGGAAATTAAACTTAAAAAAAATAAAATAGGCAACAAAAATAAATAAGCATTGGTGATAAAAGCAACATTACAGAGAATTGATGAGAATAAATGAGATGAGGATGTAGGAAATGCGAAGAGGCAATGTTTTCATGGGAAGGAAGCATAGACCTAAAAACTTTTCTGAGAATCATGTTCTGGGCTAGGACTTTAACATAGCCAGAACCTTAACTAGCAATTTTGATGTCTAGAGCAAGCTTCACAAAGTATACCTTTGGTGTTGGAGCAACATCTTAATCCCTACACCCATGCAAGTTAGACTGGTTTTCCTTAAAAAAAAGAAAAACTAAACTAAAAGCAAATAAACAAAAATATGAAAAGACAACAACAAAACTTCAACACTTGATTGACATGGGGTCTTAAATTCATATTGTTGACATCACTTCTAGGTCACCTGAGTATAATACATCTACAAGGACTTCCAAGAGCACTCTGATGGTTGTCTGGTGGAAAATGATGTTCAAATCAGGAAAAGGTACTTGAATGAACCTGGAGTTTCCTCAGTTTCAATCCTTGGTGAATATCCTCTTGCTATAGCTAAGTAAATCTATTTTTGTTAATTAAATATACATATATATATTTATATTTAAATAATTTTATAATTATGTATAATTGTCAAATGTATATATTAATTATATATATAATAATAATTATATATAATTATTCCTTTGAGCATCTTATTTTGTTTTTATACAGATCACAATCTACCATAGGACTACAGGGCTTGATTCAGGCCCAGCCCTGAGCAACCCTCAAAGCAATTTTTAAGACAAATTCAGATTACCATTTTAAGTAACAATTTGTTGTTATTCAGTGAAATTTCAGTCATGTCTGACTCACTATGATCCCATTTTGGGTTTTCTTGACAAAGGTACTAGAGTAGTTTTCCATTTTCTTCTTCAATCCATTTTATAGTTGAGAAAACTGAGGTAAACAGAGTGAAGTGACTTATCCAGGGTCACACAGCTAGTAAATGTTTAAGGCTAGATTTAAATTTAGGATGATAGGTCTTTCTTAAGCCAGATCTGGCACTCTATGCACTTTCTCAACTGAAAAATGGGGAAAATAGCACTTGTATCCAGAGATGAAAATTTGAAAGTATCACAACCACTTATGAACAGGAGTGAAAGGTGAAAGGTGAGAGATAGACATACAGGAACAGAGAGATAGTAAGAGACAGAGACAAGGAGGGATAAAGAAACAGAAAGAAAGAGAGAAAGACAGAAATAGAGATGCAGAAAAAGAGACAGAGACACAAAGCAGAGAAACAGACATACTGACTGAGACAGAAAGAGACAGGGATAGACAGAGAGAAAAGAAAGACAGAGACAGAGATAGAGTGGGAGAGGGGAAAATAAAGCTAGATGGAGGGAGAGAGGACGGAAGAAGTACTCAGACAGGAAGACAGAGGCTGTCATTGACAGTAATGCATTGGTGGAAACATTGAATGGACTGACAACAAACATTGATACAAGGCAACTGAGAGGTTTAATGGATAGAACATTGGACTTCGAATCAAGAAGGCTTGAGTTCAAATCCAACTTCAGAAACTTCCTAGCTGTATGACACTGGGCAAGTCATTTAACTTCAGTTTGCCTTAATCCACTGGAGAAGGAAATGGCAAACCACTACATTATCTTTGGCAAGAAAACCCCATGGGCAGTATTGGAGTAGTAGTCCATGAAATCATGAAGAGTTGGACAGGATTAAACAAGAAGAAAACTCTTTTTGGACTTTATCAGTAGAAGGAGTTTCCATAGTTGCAATTAAATTAAAAGTCTCTAAAAAACAACTATCCAGAACAAAGATCCAACCTCTCCAAACCAAAACTTTCCTCTAAAGCAGGAGAGATTCACCAATGAAATGAATTTCTGGTCTCTTCTGAATTTCTATCTCCTAGTCTGTGTTAGTCTTCTATGCAGTTAGAAGAGGAATAAGAGAATTAATTTATAAATCCTTCCACTGAAGTGGAAAGAGAAGATAGAAATCTGTGAGGACATTGTCTGCTCCTTTTCCCGCTATATCCATAATTTTTTTTGTTCAGTTGTTTCCAGTCATGTCCAATTCTTTGGGTTTGAGGTTTTCTTGGCAGAGATACTGAAGTAGTTTGCTGTTTCCTTCTCCAGTTTATTTTATAGATGAGGAAACTGAGGCAGACAGGATTAAGTCATTTGTTTAGGCTCACATAGATAGATTTGAACTCATCTTCCTGGCCCCAGGACTGGCACTTTTTGTACTCTGCCATACAAATTGTCTTTTTATATTCTTCAAGAATGTGTCCTCCTAAGATCCCTAGAAAATTGTCTCTAACTTCATCTCCCCTTGCTACTAGATTCAGATCACAGAAAAGTTCTGTTTGGTGGAGATGTGGGCATTCTTTTTGCACTATTAAAGTCAGCATTGGGATGACTAACTTAAAAACACAATTCTTCTTCATATTTTGTGCTCCACTCAGAGCACAGCAGTATGGATGGAAATGTTGACTGTCAGCCAACTAGACAGACCAAATAGCAACTTGGAGAGAAAGGCATTTTGTTTTCCCTGTTCCACAAGAGCAATACAAACAATGGATGGAAAAATACTTGAAATGTACTTAAAAGCATTCATCTGGTGTTAAAGAAGGAAAAAAAGATACATGCAGAGTTTTGGGTAGTGGTATATATGAGAAGGTTTTAAAAGCTACATAAAATAAATAGACTTTCCTTTCATCCTCTCATATGCCTCTTTCCCCTAGTGCATCCAACTCTTTCTCTTTTCTCCTCATATTAGTTTTTTTTTCCCAAGATCATTAATAAAACCATAAGTTTAGAAGAATGGTGATAGAATTGAGGGCAACCAGAGTACAAAGTCATTAAAGGGTAGATCAATTGGCCTTTGTCCAAGGTGATAAAGTCAGAAGTCTATTCTAAAGAACAACAGGAGTTTAGCATTTTCTAAGTAACAGAAAGCAGCTAAGTGGTATAGTGGCTAGAAAGCCAGGTCTGGACACAAGAAGACCTGAGTTTAAATCTAGCCTCAAACACTTACTAGCCCAGTGACCCTGGGCAAGTCCCTTAATCTTGTTTGCCTCAATTTTCTCATCTGTAAAATGAGCTAGAGAAGAAAATGGCAGATCATTCTAGTATCTTTGCCATGAAAACGCCAAATAGGGTCACAAAGAGTTGGAAACAATTCAAACAACTGAATAATAACTTGATTCCACATTAGTGAAACTCACTTTTCCCCAATCTACTCTGTTTTCTCCTCTGCCACTTTAGTCTACCTCCCAGTGGACTTCTCTGGTGTACTCAGATCTCTGTTTCCCACTTACCAGTTGGTGACCCAACCCAACATTATGAAACTTTCCCTGGGTGTGGTTTATAACCCTTCCCCAAGAGAAAAATTCCTAGCTATAGCTTTGCCAGGTGATAAGCTCTTTATCCCAAATCCCAAGATAAACTGGGTAAAGTAGGCATATCACTTAGAGACATGAACACATAGGAATTTATAGTCATAGGATTTAGAGTAGAAAGGGACTTCAAAATTTATAGATGGGAAAAATGAGCCAGGAGAGGTCAGTGATGGTCATTTTAAGAATCAAATGAGAATAATAATCCAAAAGTGTTTTATGAATTTTAAAGTCTATTTAAAAAGTTTACAGTTTCAAAAGAAATAGTATGAATAGTCTTTTTTTCTTTCTATATCTAATGTAGTACTTTGGACAAAGTACAAAAGTACTTATCAAAATAAATGTATGTTGAATTATATGATTTTCCCAACATCCAAAGGAGAACTGGGATTGGAAACTGGGTTTTCTGTTCAGTGTTGTTTCTACCACATCATCCTGCATTCTTATAATTTCATTCTTAGTCCACTTGAATACAAGTATTATAAATAAATGACTAATAGGAAATACTTGTGATTTTCTCAACCTGAGGAACTTCTCAATCAATGAAGAAACAATTCCTATGATTTAACTAAATCTCAGGGTAGTTGGGGCATATAGTGGTTAAGTAATTTGTCCAGGAATAGTTAATGTCTGCTAGGTGGTAAAGTGGATAGAGTTTGAATCCTTCATCAGATATTTATAGTTGTATAACTCTGGTCAAGTCACTTCACCCTGTTTTCCTCAGTTTCTTCATTTAAAAAATGAGGTGGTGAATGAAATGGCAAATCAGTCCATTATCTTTGCCAAGAAAACTCCCAAAGAGGTCATAAAGAGTCAGACACAACTGAAAAAACAACTGAATTGAACTGAAGTAAAAGTCAGAAGTGAAATTTTCTTTTTGATTATGAACTTAACAATCATCAGCAAATGCAAATATTTCAGCATACAAAGAGCAAGAAAGGAGAAGTATATAGTTCAGCATGTGCTTTTATTCTATACAGTTTATAACTACTACTGGTACTAGATACTACTACTAGTATTATACTTGATATATAATAACTGCTACTACTACTAATAACACTGACAATAATAATAACTATTACTAATAATAACACTAGTTTATGTTTATATAACACTTAATTATGTACTAGATGCTTTACAGTTATTTTTTTTATTTGAAACTCAAAAAAATCTAGGTGCTTTTTTTCATTTCATAGATGAAAAAATGGAAGCAAATAAGATTAAGTGACTGGCCCAGGATCACTCAGCTAATCAGTGTCTGAGGCTAAATTTTAACTCGGGTCTTCCTGACTCAGGCTCAACACTCTATCCCAGTAGCTGCTTAAAGAATGCATAATAAATTTAACAAGTTGGTAACAAAATAGTCTTGCTTGTGTTTCCTCTTGATTTTTTTGTTTTCTTCCATATGTTTAACACTGTTCTCTTATTTTTGGGGGGTGGAGGTGGAAGAAGCCACATGAGGAGCACCTCTACCATTACCCACTTACTTTTCCTTTATCTTTCCCTCCTTTCCCCCACACAACCTAGATCTCCCTTATAACTTTTCAGTAAGTGCAATCATGTAAAATAAACCCACACATTGGATGTCTACAAATGTCTATCTCATTCTGAACCTCTAGCCCAGCAGCTCTACTAGGAAGCCTACTGACGTGTTTTGTTAACTGTCTTCTAAAGCCATGATTGGTTACTGTGCTGATGAGTTCTGAAGTTTTTCAGAGTTGCATTCCTTTCATTTCTTTTGCTCATTCTATAAGTTGTTTTCCTGGTTCTGCCCATTTTACTCTAAATAAGAACTTGCAAATCTTCCAATTTTTTTCTAAATATTCACATTGGCCATTTCTCCATGACACAATAATAGTCTCTTATATTCACATTTCACAGTTTGTTCAGTCATTCTCTGCAACACCAAGAAGTGCTAAATCAATGGTATGTTTGTATATATGGGTCCTTTCCTTCTGTGCTTGATTGTCTTTAGGAAATATGACTGCTAATGGTATCACTGGGTGAAAGAATATGCAAAAATCACTCAGTTTGGAAGATAGATCAAAAATGCTTTCCAGACTAGTTAGATCAACTCACTGCTTTCCTCTCAATATACATTAATGTACCTGCCCTCTCCCGTAAACTCAACAACAACAACAAAAAACACACCAAACAAACAAAAACCCAATCCAAACCAACAAACCAAAAAAACAACTTTTGCATCTTTTGTTCAAAGGTAGAATTTGAATCTTTGTTTTCTTGACTCCAAGTTCAACATTCTATCTATTCTTTATAGGAAAAATATCAAACTCAAATAAAAATGGATCTCTGCAGACCACATAATATTGACTTAGAAACCACAAATTAGCCTTATCCATGTTTATTGTATTTTTATTTATTTTAAACATTTTTCTCATTTTATTTTAAAATTATTTAGGCTGTATTCAGGCTTTGGTATAAAGATGTCTGTCTAAAATTCAAAGAGTAAGGGGACAGACAACATGGAAATTGGTAACATTCAAACTAACAAGTTTGTAATTGGATTTGGGGGTGGCCTTGGGTAAGATATTAAGAACTACCTTCATTTCTATAGTATAATAAGACAAATAAAATTCTTTCCTCACAATACTCTTTTGAAATAGGTAGTGGAAATATTATCATACCCATTTTACAAATAGAGAAACTGAGAAACCCAAGAAAGAGAAATAAAAGCTGATCTAAGTGTTGGTTAAAACTTAAGTCTAGGTATTCTCAGCAATACCATGATCCAAGACAATCTCAAAAAATGTATGAAAAAATGCTATCTGCCTCCAGATAAAGAACCAACATGTACACATATATATATACATACATACATACATACATACATACATACATACATATAGTAAACATAGACACTAAGCAACTGAGATTGGATTTAAACTCTGGGATATGAATTTTTCTGACTCCAGGCCTAGCACTCTATTCATTTTGCCAAGTTGCTGCCCCTTAGCATCCTTAACTTCCTTTAAAGCATAGGTGAAGTGCCATTTATCAGGAGTTCCTTCCTAATATCCCTGCTTGTCAGTTCTCTCTTTTTTTGAAATTCTTTTGCTTCATTTTGAATATGCTTTGCATTTAGTCACTAGTGTACATATTGCATGTACATCAAATAAAATTGTTTCATTTTTGTCTTTGTGTTGTTAGTGTGACATATAAAAAGTTTAAGAGACAAAATTTCTGGGTAACTGAAGATTTTTAATCATGCTAGAATGTAACTAATAAAAGAGTCAGTGGCACTCTCTAATATAAAAGATTACTTATGTAATCCACTCAATACTTATATGCCCTTGAAAGAGTGGATTTTCCTGAGGATGGCCATCAGTTCTGATCAGTCATTAAGTAATGAGAAAATGAATATTATAATGAGAGGTGGGCTTTATTCTAATGAAGGTCTGGGATCTAATGATCACTCAGTTTTGGTTAAAAAGACTTTTTAATATCCACATCATCCAATCTGGGGTAATCTAGACAAAAGGGAGAAACCTTTTTTGCCCAGACCTGTCTGACAAAAATCCATCAATTCACCTAAACAAAAAGTCCTGCACATTTTGAACAGATTTGAATTTTCCCTCTCATTATCATCCAAAAGATTAAAAAGATTCCTTGAATAACCTACAGGGACTGATTTCTGAATGAGAAAATAGAGAAGGGGAAAATATTAGTTCTAATCAAATAATTGGTTATTAATATAAAATAGAAATAATCATTTTTCTCACTAGAATATAGCATAGCATCCGGCACACAGGCACTTTTTAATAAATGCCTACTTAAACAAAGTCATTTAATAAATGAATTGAACTGCTTTAAAACTAGAATGTCTATGATATCTGTGATATTCTCACCTTTTTCAGCTCCTTTTCCCTATAAATGCATCTAAATTATAGTGACAAAAAGAAAGAATGCTAAGTCTTGATTATTTTTTTATTTAAATTACTGGATCTCCTCTAGGCCTCGAATGAGTAATTAGAAAAAGGAATCTAAACACTCATTCAGCTTTGGAAACAACTATTAAATGATGTACCAGTCAAACTTTGTTGAGCTCTTACCACAATATTTGTTCATTATTAAAGGGCATGATAGGAAGTTGGGTGACTCAGTGGATAGAGCAGTTAATAAGTATTAATAATAGTATCAGTAGCAGCAGCAGCAACAGTAATAGTAACAACAGCAGTAGTAATAGCAGTAGCAATGGTAATAGCAGGAGCAGGACCTGGAGTAGTAGTAACAGTAACAGTAGCAGTAGCAAGAGAGGAAGAAGAGAATGAAGAAGAGGAAGAGGATGAGTAACACAATCTCCTTTAGAAAGGCTTTTATTAAAGTTGTAAGGTTTTATAAAACTTTAAATGTTATAAATTATACAAAAGTTATAGCACTTTATTGTATAGATGAGAAAATAGAAGGTCAGAAAGTGTAATTGACTTTTCCAAAGTCATCTAGCCAAGGACAGACCTGAGATTAGAATTCAGACCTCCTGATGCCTAAATGAGTTTTCTTGTCTTATTTACCACACTATCAAAATCTCTCACCAATATTGGGGGTTGGAGGGTTGGGGAGGAGAATTCATACCTGCAATATAGCAGCTCTTTGTTTCAATTCCAAATTATCTTACATCCTCAACCTTTGTTCAGAGCTGCTCTTGGAGTTCTGTGGGGTGTGAGGGGAAGGGAAAATACTTTGTGGAATATGTCAGGCCATTGGTACTTTAATTTAAAAATTAGTTTCCAAGCTTTCAGCCTTTAGCCTGAGTTGACACTGCCATGCCATACCCTGCCAATTGGGTGATCTTGTCCTTGGGGGTAAAATGTCTCTCCCTGAACTCATTTATTTCCTCCTTAAATCTATGAAGCACACTGTTTGATTGTTCATTCCAAGGTTAGCATGACTACAAATATTCATAAAGGTCATAAAACTGTTTAGCCCTTTAAAAGCTCAGTTAGATTCTCTGCTTTGCTGCCTTCTGACAGAGGTGAACTCCCAGGGTTGAGGATGTAAGGTGGAAGGGATTTGAGTTGAGTTTCTGGCAAGGCTAAATATACTGACTTCATTTCAACAGCTTGTGAAAAAGGTTGGACTTGGACCAAGATCTGAGAGACATTGTCAGTTGTCAGAAAGCATAGGCTCATAAGCTAGAGAGTATGAATTAAGGCAAAGTGGAAATGGGAGGAGATGGTGATTTCATAGCATGAAATTGACCAGCAACCATATAAAATTCTTTGTGCTAAAAGCAAGATTAGCCATGCCATTCTGTGTCTTTTTAATGGGGACAAACACATCTTCCTGCCATTCTTTTTTACTTTTCTCATGTCAACTTTTTTCTTTGAAAAATATTGATCAACAATTCTGATGGACATGGCTCTCTTCAGCAATGAAATGTTTCAAACCAGTTCCAACTGTTCAATGAAGAAAGTCATTATACCCCCAGAGAGAGGATATGAAATGTGGACCACAACATAACATTTTCATGCTCTCTATTGATGTTTGCTTGCATTGTGTTTCCTTTCTCTGATTTTGTTTTCTTGCAGATAAGATTTTTCTTGCACAGCAATGATGTGTGGAAATATGTATACATATATTCGATTTGTCAAGTATTTTAACATAATTAACATATAGTGGATTTCCTGCCATCTAGGGAAGGGGTGGGGAGTAGGGGGGAAAAATTTGTAACAGAAAGCTTTGTAAGGGTTAATGTTGAAGAATTACCCATACATATGTTTTTTAAATAAAAAGATTTAATAATAATAAAAAAGAAAAATATTGATGAAATAAACCAAAGAATCCTCACATCAGCAATTTGTGTTCTTTGGGTTTGTGCAGATACCTGTTTGATCCCATGAGCTCTTCCGCAAAAGACAGCAGGGGCAGCATAATAAAATAATAATAGAAGGATGTTAGATCTAGTGATGGGGTTTTATGTTCCAATCTGGGTTGGCATTGATAGTAATGGATTTATAATTATGGTAAAGTTATTTCATCTTTCTAGTTCAGTTTCCTCAGCTATAAAATGGGTATAATAATAGCATCTACCTCCAAGAGTTGATATTGGATCAAATGGCATATTTTCTTCTCCTGGCAAAAAGTGTTTTATAAATCTTAATATACTACATAAATACTAGTTCTTATTGTTAAAGTATTGAATCATTTCAGTCCTGTCTAACTCTTTATGATCCCCCCTTTGGGGTTTTCTTGGCAAATATTGGGATGTTTTTTTTCCTGGTCATTTTATAGATGAGAATACTGAGACAAATAGGATTAAGTGATTTATCCAAGGTCTCACAGCTAGTAGGTGTCTGAGGCCTGATTTGAACTTTGGAAGTTGTCTTCCTATCTTGAGACCCAGTATTCAATAGAGTGTTTGTCACCTAGATACCCTATTAAGGTAAGTAAATACTCTATCAAGGTTTTTCCCACAAAGCTGTTTAAGTGATTTTCCTGACTATAACCATATAATTTTCCTCAATTAACTTTGATGGCTCCCCATTATTTCTAGAATCAAATATAAATTCATCTACCTTTTGAAGCCCTTCATAACCTGAACCCAATTTACATTTTTAAACCATACATTACTCTCCCTCCTACACTATCTGGTCCAGGCAAACTGGCCTTCATGCTGTTCCTCACACACAGCATCCTATTTAGCATCTTCTTGCCTTTGCACCTATTGTCTGTCTCTGATTCTTCTAATGTACTCTTATTTCTATCTCTTATCATTTCTTATTTCCTTTAAAATTGTGCTCAAGTGACATCTTAGATATGAAGTCTTTCTTGATATCTCAGCAAATAGTGAACTCCCCTTACTTCTGTTTATCTTGAATTCATCTTTTATGTTGTTGTGCCTGTCTCAGTTTCCGTCAGTTACTGTCTCAGTTTCCCTCAGTTGCAGTATCAGTCTCCCTTAATTGCTTTCAGTTTCCCTTAATTGCTCTGTCCCAGAATAGAATCCCCACTTCCTGACCTTCAGAAATAATTGGACTCACATTCCAAAGTAATTATAAAACCTCCAGATGGTCAGCCTCGACCTACCTCTTATCTAAACGACCCAGCTTTTCCAGCAGCTCCTGCCCCTTTATCTGTAGTCTGCTTTGGCAAGGCTCCTTATTCCCTACCTGTCAGAACTGGATTTATGGTTTCTTTGGACACCAGATGTGCTCAGGAGTTCCCATGAGTTCTTTGTTTCCCCTGGGCTAGGAAGATTATAAAACTAGTGTTCTCCAGCAATGGAGTACTGAGTACTTTGTATTCAGTCAGCTAACATGGCTGTGGCTGTGTTGGTCCCTGGCCTGGACTGCGTGCTTTGAGACATGAGTCCCACCAGTCCTGATCCATAGCTATGGATTCTGAACTCTCAATTAACATCAATAAAGCATTACCTAATTTCCATGTGTGATACTGCCTCAGTTTCTCCCTGAGCATTACAATGTGTCTGTTTATAGTTGTTTCTCATAATAGACTATAAGCGACTTGAGAGGAGAAACCTTCCTATTTTTGTCACAGTTAATACCAGAACCTCACACAATGATTGACACTAAAGCCATTTAATAAAGCCTCCCTGGTGGATTAGTTGACACAGTACATAGTACATAGAATTAGCAAGACTTGGGTTCAGGTCCCACCTTTGATATATTCTGACTTTGTCACCTTAAGTCCTTAATCTGTGTCCCAAGCCAATTCTCCAAGAAAATGAGATGAATGAAAATTCAGAGAGGCAGAATTTCTGGGTAATTAATAACAAATTTGTTAATTAGGTTAACTTACAATCAATAAGTAGATGGTCAGTAGTATTTCTTGGTAACCAAAGATGCCAAGAAAGATCCTGAAATTCCTTAAATCTCTTCTGAAAGGGAATTCTGGTAAGTGAAAAATCTTCCCTGAGTGGTAGACATTTAATGGGGAGGTGGGCTAAAAGTGTTCAACTCCTTCTACTGAGAATGTGACTTGATTATGACTATCAGCAGCCTCCAGCAATCTGAGCAGAAGTCATTTCCATGGCTTCCATTTTTGTTGGTTTTCTCCTTCACAAGTTGAGTCACCTAAATTCCAATGGAGCAGGTGAAGGATGGGGATTCTTTTCTGGAGGGTAAGGGATCATCCTGACTGGATTCTGTTTATATTCTAAACAGAGATTAGTTCTTCAAATTGACAAGTCCATTTCTTTAGGGTTAGAAGCAATCTCATCAATCAGCCATGCCCTTCAGAAACTGACTTATGTTAATAGGAGCTGGGCCTTTGCAGAAAATAGAAGGAAAAGAGATTACAATTAATAATTGGTTATTATAGCATAATATTAATTTCTCTCAAAAATAAATTGCCAAATAATTGCTGATTTGTATTTTTAGAAGAAATTTTCTCACTAGGAGTTACCTACAACAAGGAACTCACATCTAGTCCTAATAATAATAATGCTCTGTAATTATCATTCTCAGAATTCACACTCTATATTTTCAGAGCACTTGTCCACTTAGAAATCTAAAAATGGTTTACATATATTCACAAATGATTTCATCAGCAGTATTGTAGTCTCTTTTCCCATTCTTCTATCTTCATTTTCTTCTTGATTATATAATATTTGAAGCAGTATCCACTGCTTCAGACTATCTTTCCTTTCCCCAGTACTGGAGATGGTCCTAGAGTATAACTGGATATTTTCCTAGTGGACTTTATAATTATTTGACTTTTTATATATTCTTACAGGAGGGAAAAACAGTAGTGGTTTTTCCACACCTGAAAATATTGCCCAGTTCTCTGATCATTATGAGAATTTGATTGGTATGCTTTGTGGATGTCATGCAATACTCCCAAGGGTCTATGCCTATTAAAAAATTTGGTGATTATATGTTAGATGAAACCAGAGTAAATAATGGAGACTAAGATGGATAAATGAGACCTAGTAAAATTAAGCAACTTGTTGAAGATCAGAGCAGATACAGCAGGCAATAGGTCCCTCATTTTCAGCTGTTGGATGAACCCATTTTTCACCATAATTGCCTTTATGAAAAGATGATTTTCTTGGCATTGTTTGAGGGGCACCAAAATGAATCCTTTATCCTAGTACTATCTTCCCACCAACACTGATCCATCATTAAGTCTTGTCCTGTTTCTCAAGCCTTTGTAATTCCAGAGCTTTCTATTCTAATGCAAATACACCTAAAAGTGAAAAGGTAGAAGCAATTTATAGTTTCACATCTCTCAGCAGCTCAGAATTAATTTGTCCATTTACTTTCCACTAGTGTTTGCTAGCTAAGAACAAGACTTTGTGAGAGGAGGCAATACCACAAGGTACAAAAGACAATTTTTGTCAGTTTTCCGGTTTTACCTAGCTCTAGTCCTGCTTCTTACCTCAGATGAAACCTGAAAGTCATAGAATTACAGAATTTTAACGTGTTAAGACTATGAGTTTACTTAATTATATTGTCTCATTGTAAAAGTAAATAAATGACCATAGCTAAAGTGTGATGCTCAATTCTGGATGCCACATTTTAAGACAATCATTGATGAATTGGAGGTTATCCAAAGGAAGGCAAAATTAATGCAAATGGGGAAAGGGCAATGTTTAGCCTGGAACAAAGACTGAGAGTAAGGGAGGAAAGAGGGAGGATTGACAGAGATGATTGACAGTGTTGATAGTTGTCTTCAAGGATTTGAAGAATTGCCATATGGAATAAGAATTTTAACTCACTCTATTTGGTCCCAAAGGGAAAAACTGTTTGGAAGTTGAAAAGAGGCAAAATTAAGTATGATGTTAGGGGAAAAACAACTTAGTCATAATTAGAAGTGTCCCTTAGTAGAATGATCAAAGTGAGGGATTCTCCTTACTCAGCCTCAGTCCCCATTTGGAGGTCTTCAAGCAGAGGCTGGACAGAAGTATTTTATAGAGTAAACACATGGGTGCTTGTGTGTGTGTATGTGTGTGTTAGTTTCTTTTGTGTAAAAGTTGCATTAGGTGATCACTGAGATGCTTTTATCTCCCAAATTCTGTCATTCTAAAAAACTGAGACTGAAAGAGAGGAAATTACTTGATGAAAATCACACAATTATTAAATGACAGAACATGTCACTCTCTATCTATAGACCAATAAATATTCACTATTATAAAGTTCAGGATATGAAATGTTGCTATTTCCTTCATCTCTGAATAGACGCCAAGTAGAACTATTTTTTTATCCTTCAAATTCCCATTATTTCATTTAACATACAGATATTTAATTACCTTAATTTTAAGCATCTTCAAAAATTATCTTATGTTCTCTTAAGAAATAAATTTTACTGATATCTTTTGTTTACACATTGTCTAAATTTTCCCTTATAAACTTCCCCAAAATTATCTTTTATTTTTTTAAAGAAGTTTTAAAAGAAAACAGAGAAGAAAAGAAAAATAGGCAAAACCAAGTAATCCAATATGTTAATATATGTTCCACAGACTTGGACCTGCCATCTTTGCTCATGAGTTTGTAAGTAGTTTCTTTTCATATTTTTTGGGAAGTCATTCATAATTTTACAATATTTGTTTTCTACTACTTTCTGTTTTTTCTTCTTCCCATTTACATTATTATGGTCATTGTACATATTATTTCCCTGGTTGTCCCTCCTCCTTCTAGCTAGAGAAATAGAGAGGCATATATTTCTTATTTGTTGCTTTCAGTTCTGATCTTTTGATCTTTGGGGAGTAGCCAACTCAATATATAAAAACCATAATGGGGAAAGTTGCAATGTAGAAGAGGTAAATGGAAAGGAAACTTTTATGGTCACAATCATTTTGCTATTTGCCAAACACCAGAATCAGAGGAGGGTTATTGCTCTGCTTTGATGGAAGTAATACAATATACTGGTGAAATTACCGATTTCTCTAATAGGTGAAGAAATATGGGATTGGGTTCAGAAATATAATATATGATTGTGCAACTCCATTCTACAAGGATAACCTTGTACTAACCAGTCTATTATATCTACTCACCATAAGGAGGTCAGGACCTAGAGTGCTGCATTGGAAGGAATGTTAGTAGGAAATGAGAAAGTTCTTACTTCCTAAGTTACAGAAGAAGGGGAGATGATAGAATCACAGATCTGCTATCTGTAAGAGACTTCAGAGGCCAAATAGTCTAACTCTAATTCTACAAATCAAGGAACAGAGGTGCAAAGAGGTGCAACGGTTTGCTCAGGGACATATAGAGAGTAAGTAGAACAGGGAAGATTTGAACCAAGATTCTCAGACTTCAAACAAAGTTCTCTTTTCACTGTGTCCCTCTGCTTGATCATCCTAATCATCAATGGAAACAAAGAATATATGTCCCTTATTTTTCCCTTTGATATTTCAGTATATTTAATGTCACTCAGGTGAGGTAAAGAGGGGCAAAACCAACTTGAGTTCTCAGCCTTGCTGATTGATTAATTCAGATCCACTCTGAGGAAAATCATACACAGGAATTAATTTTTCCTTCTAGTCATGTGATACTAGTATTTAAAGCTGGGGCAAATATTTGGCAAGTAGTAAAATGATTGTGACCATAAAAATTATTTTACAGTAATTTTTTCCACATCATGACTTTCTCTTTCATGATTTCAACATATGGATTGGCATAAAAAATTAAATGGGAATTTGGGGTGAGTTTTATGGAAACTCTAGATGAGATGTTAAGGCTACCAAATTGCACAGAAAAAGTTTAGATAGATATGCATAAAATATATGTATATTATTGTGTAATATTAACATATTTTATCCCTTAATGCCATAATAAATCAGACTACTTCTCTGGTATAAAGGGAGGATCAGAGAATTTTTAAAAGTATCTTCTAGATTACAGGAATTTCTTACCACTAATCCTATGACATGGAAGGAGTAATTGCACTTGAAAAAGTTTAAAGTTTTGTTTGATTTTGGTTTGGTTTTTCTACTGCCCTCTTGAATAGGCTGCTTTTTTTATTTCCTAATTCTCTTTTTTTTTTAATTAAAAGCTTTTTATTTACAAAACATATGAGTGATTTTTCTACATTGACCTTTGCAAAAATTTTTCCCAAGCTTTTCCCCTCCTTCCCCCCACCCCCTACCCCTAGATGACAGGTAATCTAATACATGCTAAATATGATAAATTATATGACAAATCCAATATATGTATACATATCTATACAGTTATCTTACTGCACAAGAAACATCAGATCTAGAAAGAGAAGAAAAAAAAACAACCTAAGAAGGAAAACAAAATGCATGGAAATATTCACAGAAAGCATTAAAATGCTGTGTTGTGGTCCACATTCAGTTCCCACAGGCCTCTCTCTGGATGTATATGACTATCTTCATCGCTGAACAATAGGAACTGGTTTGAATCACATCATTGTTGAAGAGAACCATGTCCATCAGAATTGATCATCGTATAGTCTTGTTGCTGTGTATAATGTTCTCCTGGTTCTGCTGATTTCACTCAGCATCAGTTCATGCAAGTCTCTCCAGGCCTCTCTGAAATCATCCTGCTGGTTGTTTCTTACAAAACAATAATATTCCACAACATTCATATACCATAATTTATATAATTCTCTTTTTCAGATATGCTTGACAACTCAAGAAGCTTCCCCCACTCACTCTTTTGGAGAGCTGAGAGTAGATAACAAACAGATAAAGATCCTTGTTTGTATTTGAACAATGCATGTCAAGTGCTGCTTGTTTGAGAATGTTTCTTTCCTGGACTCTTACTGGTACTATCTCACCATGTATATACAACTTCCTTTAAAAAGTAACAGATGAAATCTGTAAATAGGCGTAGAGAGAGATATCAGTAATGATTCAAATATGCTATGCATAAGTAGGGCTGAGTTTGGAATCACTTAGCAGAAGAAAAACCACATGCAAAGTTAAATAATACATATAAAAGATGCCATATTGTAGTATATTGGATAGAGTTCTGGGCTTTGATTCAAGAAGATGAGTTAAAATTCTGTATTCAAATTCTTGGATTCAAGAACTGTGAGATACCTTTCAGGTTGGTTAAAATGACAGGAAAATATACTGATAAATGTTGACAGGGAAAACTGGGACACTAATACATTGTTGGTGGAGTTGTGAACTGATCCAACCATTTTGTAGAGCAATTTGGAGCTAGGCCCAAAGAGCTATCAAACTGTGCATATCCTTTGATCCATTAGTGTCTCTACTGGGTCTGTATCCCAAAAAGATCATAAAAAAGGGGAAAAGTCTCATATGTCCAAAAATGTTTGTAGCAGTTCTTTGTAGTATAAAGGAACTAGAAACTGAGTGGATGCCCATCAGTTGGGGAATGACTGAATAAGTTATGATACTTGAATGTTATGGAATATTATTGTTCCATAAAAAATGATCAGCAGGCCAAATAGTCTAACTCTAATTCTACAAATCAAGAAACTGAGGTGCAAAGAAGTGCAATGGTTTGCTCAGGGACATATAGAGAGTAAGTAGAACAGGGAAGATTTGAACCAAGATTCTCAGACTTCAAACAAAGTTCTCTTTTCACTGTGTCCCTCTGCCTGATCATCCTAATCATCAATGGAAACAAAGAATATATGTCCCTTATTTTTCCCTTTGATATTTCAGTATATTTAATGTCACTCAGGTGAGGTAAAGAGGGGTAAAACCAACTTGAGTTCTCAGCCTTGCTGATTGATTAATTCAGATCCACTCTGAGGAAAATCACACACAGAAATTAATTTTTCCTTCTAGTCATGTGATACTAGTATTTGAAGCTGGGGCAAATATTTGGCAAGTAATAAAATGACTGTGACCATAAAAGCTTGGTAAAAGCTTGGAGAGGCTTATATGAACTGATGCTAAGTGGAGTAGAACCAAGAGAACATTGTACACAACAATAAGATTATGTGATAATCAATTCTGAAGGGCATGGCTCTTTTCAACATTGAGGTGATTTAGATCAATTCCAATAGACTTGTGATGAAAAGAACCATCTGCATTCAGAGAGAGGATTGTGGGGACTGAATGTGGATCATAACATAGTATTTTCACCTTTTTTGTTGTTGTTTGTTGTCTTATTTTTCTCTCATTCCCCCCCCCCTTTTTGATCTGATTTTTCTTGTATAGCATGATAAATGTGGAAATATATATAGAAGAATTGCACATATTTAAAATATATTGGATTACTTGTCCAGAGGCAGGAGTAGGGAGAAGGGAAGGAGAAAACATTTGGAACACAAGGTTTTGCAAAGATGAATGTTGAAAACTATCTGTGCATATATTTTGAAATTAAAAAGCTATTATATATTTTTTAAAAAGCTGTGAGATATTGAGTATTAGACAGTTCTAAGACTTTTCTAAATCATTATTGGACTGCTAGTGGAAGTGGTTTCCAAAATGAGATCTCCCTAAATAGAGAAATTACAGATCTTTAAAGTACTCTAACATACAATAAATTAGCAAGCATTTATTAAACAGTTAGTATGTATCAGGTGATGTGTCACTAAGTGCTGAGGATACAAAGAGGAAAACATCTGTAGCCTTAAATAATTTATATTTTACTGGGGAAAATAGCATATACAAATAGAAACATAGAAATAAATATAAAGTACTTACCTTTATTAGCGTGTGCTATATTCTAGAAACTGAGAAAATAGGAAAGTTATCTGAAACTAAGGATTCTAAGAAGTAAAAGTAAGGAGAGAGTTCATTCCAAGTACAGGGGACATCCTGTGCAAAGATTCAGAAATGGAAGTCTAAATTTTATATTGATAGGCAGCAAGAAGATTATTATTTGTGATATATAAAAAGTTTGAGACATAATTTTATTGTTAATAATTTTATTAATGTTAGCAGATAGTTAATAAAAGGAGTCAATGGGGCAGCTAGGTTGCTCAGTGGTTAGAGCACCAGCCCTGAAGTCAGGAGGACCTGAGTTCAAATCTGGTCTCAGACACTTCCTAGCTGTGTGACCCTGGGCAAGTCACTTAACCCCAATTGCCTCAGCAAAAAGCAAAAAAATAAAAAAATAAAAATAAAAGGAGTCAATAGCACTCTCAAATGCCAAAAACTCATGAAACTCATTAAACACATAAATCATTGGAAAACTGGGTGTTTCTGAAGGTGGCAATCAACTCTGATTGTATAATAATTAATGAGAAAGTGACTATCATAATGAGAAATGGGCTTATTCTAATGTGGATCTAGGGGACAAGAATAATCACTGAGTATCTAACACTCTTATCTAGATTACTCCTGGGAAGGGCAATCTAGACAATAGAGAATCAACTTTTCCTCAGACCAGGTTGACTAATTATGATTTGTCAGACTCTAGAATCTTATCTCTTTGTAAGGTTTTTCAATTTGTATAAGGCAATGACTCCAGACAGATAAAATGATACAGGTAGGGTAAATTTTTCTGCAAGGGCAGAGATCTCCCCAATAATTTTTTATTTAATAATACTTTTTCTTGTATTATTGTTCCACAAAAATTGAAGGACCCAAGTACCAACAGCACATTTAGAAAAACATAGCGACGCAGAGGAAATGTGTTATAATGAAAAGCCTCTTGGAACTGATAGACAATGAATATGAAGTCAAGATATCTGAGTATGAATCTGGAAATCTGAATGATCACAAACAAGTCTCTTTATCCAAGTCTCAGGGATTTTTTGGTGTGTTTTTGTTTTGTTTATTTTTCCCAATCTGTAAAATGGGTAAAATAATATTTATGCTTCTTACTTCTCACTGGATTGTTGGGAAGGTGCTTTGTTAATCTTAAACATTATAGAAAGGAGAAGTATTAATATCAAAGTGGTCAATAGGTGACATGGTAAAATTGTCAATCAAAAAATGGAATGATGTTTTCATCTTTATTCTACTATAAAAAAGATTAATTAGTTGCTTGTTTGGTTAACAACTGTAATTAGTGTTTCTCAGGCACATGGTAAACATCTTTCTACTTGATTGTATATGATTCCCCACAATGGGTTCTGGTTTATAAACTGTTTTATTTTCCATTAATGGAAAGCTGTTCTAGTTAATCTGTCATTTGTCCTGGAAAAAGCCACATCCTGGCTCTGACACGTCATTTACAAAGTCTATTTGAAAATCCCATAGAAACAAGCACTTGTTAAATACGCTAGCACCATCATCCACAAAATTCTGTTATTTATTTGAAAAATAAAGTAGGCAATTTTACATAAAGAAGGTACTTGAGACATTTGTTGTTCAGTTGTGCCAAATGTTTGGTGACCACATTTGGGGTTTTCTCGGCAAAGATACTAGGATGGATTGCCATTTCCTTCTCCAACTCATTTCCAGATGAGAAAATTGAGGCAAACAGAGTTAAATGATTTACTCAAGATCACACAGCTAGCAAGTGTCTGAGGAAGGATTTCAATTCAGAAAGATGAATCTTTCTGACTCTAGGCCAGGTGTTCTACCCACCGTGCCATCTAGCTGCCCCATTCCACATGGATATTTGTACTTTTGTTACATATTATATATGTAACTTTATATATTATATATGTAGACTTTTCCCCTAGAATTGCCTTTAGATCCCAAGGCAATTTTCTGAATATCACCACTGACTGCAAATCTTCATCCTTGAGGAAGAATTGGAATTTTAGAAATAGCAAAAAGTCATTGGAAGCCACGTTTGGTGAAGAAGAGAGGTAACCAGACTGAAAATTCTATTTTACTTTAAAAACAAATAGCGAATCAAAGAAACAAGAAGTAAAACTTTGAAGTAATTGGACTGAATTTCACGTGCAGTCAGTTGCTGATAAATTGGGTCTAAGAAGGACAGTTCCAAAATAATACCTCCAAGAATGTTTTGAAAATTGGCAACATGGTTGGAATTAGATTATGGACTCCACAGGAGGCAACTTTGAAAGGGACAGCATTCATTTGGATAAAGTAATAATGATTTTTGTTTAAAAATATCATTTTTATTACTTTATAACCGATTCTCATTTGCTTAATTTATTAAATGCATATCATGTGTTGTCATGGAATCAAAATCTATATTGTTAGGATATGGAAGACATATCCAAAACAGAGAAAAGACAAGAAAAAGATGGAGGAAAACTTATTTCATGCCCTTCCTTTTCTAGTTTAGAAGAGGGATGGGGGAAATGAGACACAAAGATCATATAATGATTTTTAAAATTTTTGTTCAGTCATTTCAGTCAATGACTGAAGTCACTTTTTGTGACTTCATTTGAAGTTTTCTTGGCCAAAAAAATGCAGCAGTTTGCCTTTTTCTTTTCCAGTTCATTTTACATGAGTAAACTGACGCAAATGGGGTTTAATGACATGCTTAGGGTCATACAACTGGCATGTGAAGCCAGATGGGTCTTCCTGACTCAAACTCAGCACTCTACCTATTTTGCCACCTAGCAAGATTAGAATTTGTGGATTTAAGCATGTTTCATATGGCTTTAGGTAACACTGAAATAGTATGATCTTGCTAAATGGCAAATTTTTATTTTCATAATAATTCTCTGACTATACTCATATTTGGGGGTATATAATGCAGTTATGCAGTTTAGCAACTTATAGCATTAGAGTTGCTAAGGGATACTGAAAGGTTAAGTGATCTGCATAAGATAACATAGCTTGTAGAGTCAGGGCAGGGCTTGAAGCCAGAAACTACTGACACCAAGGCCTCCTTCTGTTGTATCATATTGCCTCTCTGTGAATTGAATAAATGAATTAAAGAATAATATTCTTAAATCAAGAATCTATCTTTTGCTTGCATTACCTTTCTTCTGAAATCTTTTTGAAAGAGTTCTAATCCTTTTCTTAAATGTCAAAGTTCACTAATATTTTTTTAGGCTATTATAGAAACTTAAAGGTAAAATTAAAAAAAAAAAAGGTTAAAGAATGATTTAACATTTTCCAGTCCTAATAAAACCATAAAATTATAAAGGTTAAAAGATGATATACTCATATATAATGTCATAAATTTTTGTAGTAATACAATTATAAAATATACTATGTAATAATATAATTATGTCATTATAAAATCTATTATTTTATATTATAATATAATAAATAATTATTTTATATTGTAATATAATTATTATAAATATATTGTTTATATCATAATATAATGCAATAATATTATTATAAATATAGTATATTATAGTATAAAATAGTTATGTTATAAAGCATATTATTTTACATTATATTATATTATTGTAAAATATATTATTTTACATTATAAAAGATAATATAATAAAAGATCATGGGAGTTTTTCACCCCTTAGGCAGGTGTCTGCCATGCAGAAGAGATGATTGGCTTTGCAGCTGAAAATCCAGTAAGTGGCCCAGAAACAATGGACATGATTTCTGGCCTCTGCCCACCACTCTCTTATACTCTCTTATTATTCTTTATGAAAGAGCAAATTGTATTCCATAAATAATTTATTTTCCTCCAGATTTTTATAAAGTTTCAAATGTGAAGTCTAGAAATGATTAGTCACTTAGATATAATTCTTTTTTGATATTATTGTAATTTATTTTCTCTGCACAAACTTTCCACAGTTAGCTGAGATAGCAGACAGGAAGAGCCTGCTCTAAATCCCCCTGAGGAAAACCAAGGTCACATTATCACTTACACCAGACAGCCCTTTCATGCAGCGCACAGTTGTCCTTGGCAATGCCCAGTCATGTGTCACAGAATTCACAGCTGCCTGAGTTTCACCTTGTTGAGTGAAGCAGTTGTGGACAAAGAACAAGTTAACCTTCTGCACTGAACCAATGTGTCACTTGGCAACACTTCAGAGAGAGGTGGTCATCCGCTCTGTTTTCAAGTAGCAGGTTGACATCTCAAAGGAGGTATTGCCATACAGTTTGTTGTATGTCATAAGTGTTGTTGTTGGCAGTTTTCTTCAGGACACCTGCCAAGCAGGATGGCATCTTAGCAAATCCATGCAGTGTGGTTGTTATTCTGTTTTTCTCTGAAGTCATGTTTCAGGATGAAGTCTCCATTACCACCAAAAGAATTGACTAAGTAAATGAAATCACTGTCAGAGGTTTTCTCTTTAAATGAAAAGCCCAGGTACATCATAGGGATCTCTCACTCTAATGGTTCTTTGTCTCTATTCTGATGATATGGGATTTATTATATTTGAGTATTTGAAATGATACATTATGTGAGAGGAGTATTAGATATGTTCTACTTAACCCTAAAGGGAGGAATTAAAAGCTATGAGTTGAGTTTCAGAAAAATGTATTTAGGCAAAATTTAGATAAAAGTTATTTAAAATATTATACTTTTCTATAAATGGAATGTGTTTCTAAGAAAGTAATGGGTTACCCTTTGTTAGAAATCTTGGAGAAGAAATTGGATGAGTTATCTTGGAGTATGTTTTAGCAAAGATTCTTTTTGAGCAATACAGATTGGAATAGATTCTCCACCAAATGTAATCACTAGCTACTCTTACAAAGACATGGATTGTCAAAGTTTGACCCAAGAACAACTGTGTTTATAGGTTAATGCCTATAAATAGAGCTTGTATGTGAGTCCAGTAAAGTGATAATATTTACCGGTAAACAACCTTCTTTCTCCTCCAGATATTTCAGAATGATCTACTGGACTACTTTTGTTGTGGTTGGCTATGGTTCTCTCAGAAGTGGTTGAGATACATGATCTTTCCTTGTTTTCTATAACTCTCAGCCAGCTTTTCCACTCGCTATTCCAAGTTGGTATCTTCCACTGTCCTCATTCCTGAAATTCTCCTTATCCCATAGCAGAGGGGTCATCGTACTGTTTCTAGTCTCATTTATTGGCTTCTGTCTTCCTGCCTCCTACTCATCTCCTTACTAGCTTCCATAAGGATGGCCATTCTGTCACTGACTTCTGCCTATCATCTGTTATTCTTCTCAGGCTCCAACAAACAGGATTTGCTGACATCCCTAAATATCATAATTCTCACAACTGACCCATGTGGGGAGAATCTCCAGGTGTGTTTGCAATCTTAAAATAAAGATCCATTATGCATAAGCTACATTTTGCACATTGTCCCAATAATTCAAGACCTAGCATTGAAAAGTCTGTTTCTAAAACCATGTACTTAGGTTCATGATGATCATCATTTGTTTTCTCTTTCTACCTACAGACAAGGAAGCACATTTCCCTTTTATGTTAGCTTTTCCAGTGGAGCTAAAAGTTTGGAGGCAAGGCCTTATACTTGTATGGTCTTTGATCTCTGGAATAGCTAAGTCAAAACTTCCTCTGGATGCTAAATCAGTCCCACTGATTTAGTTCCTAAAATGTGGCATCAAGAACCAAACACAATGCTCCAAGTATGATTTAGCCAAGACAATGTGTTCCTGGATTAGGATCTCTCTGTATATATTTTACAACTATCCTCCCATTTTCAGATGTCATGAATGACAGCTCCAATGATGCAGTAGGCATTTGGGATTTGCTTTCTTTATGCGATCATTTTATGTTGAATCTCAGTCAGTGTTGGAGACTTCATGAACACAGTATTCAGATTTATTTATACAGCATTAGTGTTATCTATATGTTCTATTAAATCTTTCAATTAAAAATCTATAGTCTGTTGAATCTATTTTATTGAATTCTATTGAACATAGGGCAGCTGGGTGATGCAATGGATAGAGTGCTAGCCCTGGAGTCAGGAAGACTCATCTTCCTGAGTTCAAGTTCATCCTCGGACACTTGCTAGCTGTATGATCCTAGGCAAGTCACTTAACTTTGCCTTAGTTTCCTCATCTGTAAAATGATCTAGAGAAAGAAATGGCAAACCACTCCAGAAGACCCAAATGTGGTTATGAAGAGACTGAAACAAAAAAAAATTACAATAGATTGAATCTTTATTTATTTTGCTAAAATATTTCCCAATTGAATTTTAATCTGGTTCCTGCAGCCTTTGTGGGGAGGGGGAGGCAGAGCACTTGTACCTCTGATCCAGGCAGAAGCAGCATGTTACATTGAACTGAGAATAGATCTAGGATTCCAGAAAGCCTCTTTTCAATTCTTGCCTTCTCATAATCTTTCCTTACTCACTACTAGTCATAACCTTTACAATATAGAGATGGCAATTTCACACAGACATATGATTATACCCATCAATCAATAAGCACTTACTGCATATGTGACACTAATCACTGAGGATATAAAGAAAGGCCCAAAAGAAAAGAAAAAAAATCTCTGCCTTCAATGAGCTTACCTCCTAATGAGCCAGTCAGCATATAGATAACTAGATAAATATAAGATATATGCAGAGTAGAATGAAAATAATTTCAGAAGGGAAGCAGCTAGGGAGATGGGACAATTTATTCATCTATAAAATTAGGGTGTTGTGCTAGGTAACTATGATTATCCCTTTCAACTTTAAATCCTATGGGTTTATTCATTATTCATGAATAATATTATTCACAAGCTTAATGCTTTTTCATATAATGTCTTCATCTTAAAAGGAAACTGTATAATCTAATTATTAATCTAATGTTATGAATGTGATCACTCAGTGACAAAGTATTGACTGCTAAACTTGGAATTAGAAAGAAAGGAATTCAAATATGAACTCAGATTCTTAACAGCTGTATGAACTCTAGGCAAGTCATTTGTCTGCCTCAATTTCCTCTATTGTAAAATGAGAATATTAATTATTTTTACCTCCTAGATATGAAAATAAAATGAAGTAATATTTGGAAAGCATTTTGCAGATCTTAAAATGCCATATAAATTCTTTTCTTTCTTTAATTTTTTTTCAATAGCACTTTCCCCAAATACATGTAAAATAGTTTTCAACATCCATTTCTGTAAAACTTTGTGTTATAAATTTTTCTTCCTCCCTCAAGTCCCTTCTCCTCAAGATAGCAAGCAACTTGGCATAGGCTAAATATGTACAATCAAAAGTGCTACATAAATACTAATTCCATTCAATTCAGTTGTTATTCAGTTATATCTAATTCTTCATGATTCCATTTGGGTTTTTCTTGGCAAAGATATTGGAGTGGTTTACCATATTCTTCTCCAGTTTTATATATTTTGTACATGATGAAACTGAGGCAAATAGGACTAAATGACTTGCCCAGCATCTCACAACTAGCAGGTATGTGAGGTCAGTCTTGAATACAGGAAGATGATTCTTCCTGATTCCAAATCCAGAATTCTAGTTTCCTTCTAAATGCTAGCTACTATCATTGTTATTATAATTATTTATTACTGACAAAATTTCAGATCCCAAATGTGCTTCTTTGGCGAAATACTTTTAGATAGACAAATCTTCTTAGATTTTGTCTTCAAGAACCACATATTCTAACACCTATTTGTGATGCCTTCCAAACCCTGAGGAATAAGGAATAAGGGTCCCAGATTTCATCCAAGACTGACTCGGTACAAACTGAGTTGGTAAATAAAGCAAAGAATGCCCTTTCTTTGCTAAAATCCAGAAATGGGATCTAAATTTCTGTTTTCTCTTCTATTTCTGTTTTATTTCAGGACTTTAGATGCAGAATAGGGCTTGAGAAATTGGTTTTTTCTCCCCCCAAAGTTCAGCAGCCCTAATTGGATGAAATGTCCCACCCTGGCCAAGTTGCCCTTGGCAAAAACTCTAGCGATGGGCTCTGAAGACAGACTATCTTTGAAATCATTTTTTGGACCAAAGTTTGGAAAAACTGACTTGCTGCAATCATATATGATGCCTTTAGCCCAGCTTAAAATCAAACAAAACAGTTTTTTTTCTGACAGGTGGAAACTCATGACAGACGAGAGTCTCATTCCTGCTTTGCTTGGAACCTCCAGGGCATTGTTTCCTGGCACTCCCTGGCAGCCTCCGACAAGAGCTCAGTAAATCAAGCCTTCTGTTTGCCATTCTGAAAGGGGAGTCATTATGTTCTCAACTCCCTAATCCTTCTCATCATAAAGAGCAAAATGGCAACAATTTGGGTTGTTTCTAATTAGATTAGCAGGATTAACAAATCAGTCATTCTTCCTTACTTAAGAAAAGATTCCAAATCCTCCTGCAGCAACCAGCTGCCTCTTCCACCCCTGCTCTAATTTCTTGGGTAGAGTTCTCCCCCTGTAGTGAAGGTTGGGTAAGTACAGAATAATGATTCTGTGCTCCTGTGAAGATAAGTAGCTTTTCTTCTTGAGACTTGACCAAAATCTTCATCTACCCATAGCCTTTCAGAAACATAGTCATTCACTTCTCTGGAAGTGACTTCCAAAAAAATTGAATTTCTCCCCAAAAGCCACTCACACATCTGGAAACGCTAAATTTGTTGAAAATATCTTCAGTTTCCATGTATGCCAAGGTGATGCTCTGCAGAGATTTTTTTTTAACCTGGGTCCTGTTATTCTAGCAAAATTGGTACCACAAAAAAAAAATACAAAATGGCATTAGAGAGACATACTGTAGCATTGTTTCTAGTGGATGAAAATCAGGATGACAGACATTAAATGACAAGACCAGTTAAGAGAACTGAACTAGGCTAGTTTTCATTTTGTTGTAAGAGGTGAACTTGGTGGTGGTAATAAATTCTGCATTTGCTGTCTTATAATTTTTTTCCTTATCTTTAACACCTCCTTAATGCCTCGAAAATCACAACAAACACCCTCTCCTTCCCCCCCACCCCCAGTTAAGATCTTCATCTGGAAAGTGATAGCTTCTGGATCTCTTTAAGACCCTGTGATTTCCTTCTCAGGTGCAGCATAGTGAATAAAAGAAATGGTCTGTATCAGAAATCAAGGGACAGTTCTGAATTCAGCATTACAAGAATTAGCTATTTGACTCTCAATTTCCTCTTTGACTCTCATTTTTTTTATCTTCATAAGACAGTTGGATTCCATGAACTCAGATGCTGTCCTCCAGCAATGAGGTGGTTCTATGGATAAATTGCTAGTCTAAAAGTCAGGAAAACTGATCTTCCTGAGTTCAAATTTGGCTTCAGATGCTTCCTCGCTGTTTGACCCTAAACAAATCACTTGATCTGGTTTGCCTCAGTTTCTTCATCTATAAAATGATCTGCAGAAAGAAATGGCAACTACTCTGATATCTTTGACAAGAAAACCCCAAATGCGGTCATGAATAGTCAGATATGAACAATAATAATGATGATGCTATTTCACAAAGATATAAGAGAATGGGAAATATTTATCTTTTCTGAAATAATTATATAAATCATCCAATAATTATATAATCCAATAATTATATAAATCATACTTTCTTTTCCTTCTCATTCCAATTTGTAAAGCCCTTGAAGATTAACAGCAGTTTTATATTCACAAGCACTACATGTGTTAAAGTGCTATCACTTTTTGTAACTAGGTTCATGAATAGTATGTACATTTGTCTGTATTCCAAAAAGATCAAAGGAAAAAGAAAATGACCTATACATAAATACATATATATATACATATATATATATCAATAGCAACTTGGAATTGGAAAATGAGAGGATGCCCATCAATCGGGGAATGGCTGAAGAAGCTGTGATATATGATTGTGATGGAATACTATTTGGGCTACAAGAAATCATGAGGAGAATAGTTTCAGAAAAAATCTGGAAAGACAGATTAACAGGTGCAAAGGGAAGTGAGCAGAATCGGGAGAATATTGTATACGGTAATAGCAATATGATAGTGATGATTACCTGTGAAAGACTTGGTTACTCTGATCAATACAATTACCCTAGAAAACTTCATGGCATCACAAAGAGTAAGACACAATTGAACAACAACTTATATTCTTGTTATTTTTATTCTCTATGCCTTAAGCTTTTCTGTGAAGTATTACCTTATTTGTCTATTTTTGTATTGCCTGTTATGATTTTGATTTTTAAAAATTTTTTGAAAAATCTTGTCTTATTTCTAATATACCTGGAGTATCTATTTGCTCTGTGCGTGTGTGTGTGTGTGTGTGTGTGTGTGTGTGTTCACCAGTACTTCTTTTAGAGTGGTTGATGATGCAATGAATGAGAGTGCTTAGTCTGGAGTCAGGAAGATGAGTTCACATTCAGCTTCTGTTTCTTAGTATCTATGTGATACTGGGCAAATTATTTGACTTTTTTTGCTTCAGTTTAAACCTCAGCTCTATACTGAAATAATAAGAGTACCTAGAGTGAATTGAGATAAGAGCACAAAGGATTGTTTTGAGGTTCAAATGAGATCATATTTGTTTTTTAAAAAGATATGTGGGCTCAACACAGTGTCTGGCACACATTAAGCATTATATTACTGCTTTTGCCCTTCCCTTCCCCTCCTAATATCTATATAGGAATGAGTGCTTAGTGTTTTAGGACTCTCCTGCTATACCATTACTCCCTGTTCAATTCAATTCAGTTTAATTCAATAAACATTATTAAGCTCTCAAAGACACATGAAGAAAACAGTTCTTACTCTCTAGGAGTGACCATTCTATTGAGGTATTCATTGGAATGTAAAAGAAGTTGGGGTTGATTTTATTTAGTTTTCTAAGTCTTGTACCTCCTCTTGCCATAGATGGATAAATAGATAGATAGATAGATAGAAAGCAATAGAAATAGATATATCTAGATAGAGAGATAGATATATCTAGATACATACCAGAAACTGGTTAAACAATAAAGTTCTTGTTAAAGGGTCCCAGGCCTAAACTGGCCCAATCTAGCTAGAGTCAATGACAAGGGACTAAGGAGAATTATAACTCAAATTGTAAATCAGATCAATTGTAACTGGGATTGTAAATTTGATCAATCTAAACCTTGAATGGGAGGGGCGCATTTAGGGTACAATACAAAGCTTGTTCTCACCCCCCCTCTCTGTTTCCCCCTTCCTCTCTCTCTCTCTCTCTCTCTCTCTCTCTCTCTCTCTTTCTCCCCCTCCCTCCCTCCTTCCCTCTCTCTCTCATGGAATTATTGAATAAAGGATTCTTCTTTCACTCTAAAAGAGCATTGCTTATTCTAGTGTTTGATAAACCCAAAGACCCTTAGCTCTTGGGATAAGTATTCACTATTTGACAAAAACTGCTGGGAAAATTGGAAACTAGTATGGAAGAAATTAGGGCTTGACCCACACCTAACACCACATACAAGATAAGATCTAAATGTGTTCATAATTTCAACATAAAGAGTGATATTGTAAGCAAATTAGAGGAACATAGGATAGTTTACCTCTCAGACCTGTGGAGAAGGAATAAATTTATGTCCAAAGAAGAACTGGAACTCTTAATTAAACACCAGATAGATCATTTTGACTATATTAAGTTAAAAAATTTTTGTACAAAAAGAAAAAAACTAATGCAGACAAGATTAGGAGGGAAGCAATAAATTGGGAAATCATCTTTACATTTAAGGGTTCTGATAAAGGCCTCATTTCTAAAATATATAGAGAATTGTTTCATATTTATAAGAATTCAAGCCACTCTTCAATAGATAAATGGTCAAAGGATATGAACAATTTTCAGATGATGAAATTAAAACTATTTGTAGTCATATGAAAAGGTGCTCCAAATCACTATTGATCAGAGAAATGCAAATTAAGACAACTCTGAGGTACCACTACACACCTGTCAGATTGGCTAAAATGACAGGAAAAGATAACAATGAATGCTGGAGAGGATGTGCGAAGGCTGGGACACTGATGCATTGTTGGTGGAACTGTGAATGGATCCAACCATTCTGGAGAGCAGTTTGGAGCTATGCTCAAAAAGTTATCAAACTCTGCATACCCTTTGACCCAGCAGTGTTTCTATTGGGCCTATATCCCAAAGAGATCTTAGAGGAGGGAAAGGGACCCACATGTGCAAGAATGTTTGTGGCAGCCCTTTTTGTAGTGGCTAGAAACCGGAAACTGAATGGATGCCCATCAATTGGAGAATGGCTGAATAAATTATGGTATATGAATGTTATGGAATATTATTGTTCTGTAAGACACGACCAGCAGGACGATTTCAGAGAGGCCTGGAGAGACTTGCATGACCTGATGCTGAGTGAAATGAGCAGAACCAGGAGATCATTATACACAGCAACAAGACGATATGATGATCAATTCTGATGGGCGTGGCTCTCTTCAACAATGAAATGTTTCAAACCTGTTCCAGTTGTTCAATGATGAAGAAAGCCAAATATACCCAGAGAGAAGGATATGTAATGTGGACATAACATTTTCATGCTCTCTATTGATGTTTGCTTGCATTATGTTTCCCTTCTCAGATTTTTTTTTGTAGATCTAACTTTTCTTGCACAGCAAGATAATTGTAAAAATATGTATACACATATTCAATCTGTCAAGTATTTTAACATAATTAACATATAGTAGACTTCCTGCCATCTAGGGGAGGGGTGGGGAGTAGGGGAGGAAAATTTGTAACGGAAAGCTTTATAAGGGTCAATGTTGAAGAATTACCCATACATGTGTTTTGCAAATAAAAAGCTTTAATAAAAATAAAAAATAAAATAAAAGAGCATTGCTTATAACACTACTCCTGGACTAGCTTGCAAGTGAGGAAGCAGTGGACAGCAGCAGCTTACACTAGGCTTACTCCCCAACCCTGTTGAATTCCATGGAGTCTTTTGATAAAAATTTCTTTTCTATTTTTTTAATTAATACCAAATAGCTTTATTAATGTTTTATAATGATCTGAAATCTACAAGTATGTCTTTTTCCATTTTTTTTACTGTTTCTAGGTTTTTTCTTATTTCAAATCAATTTTTATTTGACTACTACTAAAAAGTAATATATTAGTGGTATCATTGGTTATAACAATAAATCTATAAATTAAATTTTTGTATCATCATAATTTTGGCTATATTTGCAACTTCTTATTCTACCCTTCTCTATTCTTTGATGTGGTTCTAAAAATCACATACACTAAAACTTTTTCCATGACTGTCCTACTGGGATGAAGATTAAAATATACAAGAAACAAACAGAATGAAAGGCAGTGTTAAAAAAAAAAAAAATGAAGTCACATGGAATTCTGTCATGAGTCTTTCCCAAACAGTTTCAGGTAGACAGCTTTATAAAACTGTCTTTCCAAACTCCGTAGAGTTTCTTTAATAGCTAGCTTTGGTACTTAGGTCCTGGAAAGTAGCACTGTGGTTATAGGTAGGACATCGCTAAATCAGCATATGAGAAATTCATAGATATGAAGTTTTTTAGTTCTTACATAGTTAAAACAGCATTATATGATGAGATTTGATAAGAGCTTTATTCGAAGAATACCAAGTATTTGGTCCATCAAGAAAGGTGTAAACAATCTAGTATGACTTGATGCAAATCCCTAAACTTCTGACAGCCTTAGTTTCCTCATCTGCAAAATGATGGAACTGAATTAATGTCAAGGGGACTTTCCAAATCTAAATCTATGATATCATGACTCAAGAAGGCTAACCAAAATAATGAACATTAAAGGGCTGTTTCAAAAGAATAGATTTAAACAGTCAAGACTTAGGAAAGGCTGAGCGAGGACGCTAAAAATTTTCTATCTCTATAGATCTGTGTGCATATATAAATATACATTCACATATAATATATACACAAATGTATATATATGTACATACGCACATATATAATACACATACTTATCTCACAATGTTTCTTAACCTTTTTGTGTCATGGACTCCTTGGGCAATCTGGTGAAGCCTATGGACTCTTTTAATAGAAACTCAGATTTAGAATACCAAAATTCTCTAGAAGAAAAAACATTAAACACAAGAAGACAATAAAGCAAGAATGTTTTATTAAGGGGAGATACAAAAGGATGGAGGGATTCAACTAGAGCTTGGTTCCCCAGGTTTTTTTTTTCACAATGCTTTCAAGTTTATTGGATTTTCATATACAATTAAAAGAAAACATTTCAGAACAGGACAGTTCCCCTAAGAATACTGGGCAGGAGCCATGTGCATGACACTGCCAGTCCTTTAGCACAGAACACTCTCCCTAGAGCTCTAAAATCTGAGAGATATTATAGGGTTCTCATCTGGATCTACCAGGATCAAATATTAGGAGAAAGGAGTAACGAGCGTGTTCCTGAGGACTGATGCTAATTCATGCTGATAGGGAAAAGCAAGAGTCCTTATGAATTGGCTCAACTCACCCCCAGAAGGGGTGAACCATTATTAATGGACTTACATGGTGACTCAAGGATTTTGAGTTTCCTTGGTTCTTTATAATCCACTCTTTATTAGAATAATTTTTAATGTGTAAAATACAAAGAATTACAAAGGAAATCAACGTCTTGAAACACATTATCAAAATATTTTTCAAAAAGTTCATGGAACCCAAGTTAAGAGCACCTGTTCTCCAAAATCATAGGGAGAATAAATAAAAAGTATATGATTTTATTCACCAAATCCCAATAGCCTGAACAGGGAGTGTACACAATTTGACAAATCATAGAACTGAAATTATAATTTAGGAGCTAGAAGGGCCTTAGTAATCACAGCATATTTTTTTACATATGGTAGAGTAGAAACTAATCACTACATATTCTTTAACATATGGTAGAGTAAAAGCAGAAGAGGCATCATGGTACAGTGAAAAGGATGCTGGATTAGAATCAAAAGACTTTGATTGAATTCAGAGCCCAATGCCCAGCCCTTCCATTTGCCTCTATTTGTGTGGCTTTGGGCAAGTGACTCAGTTTCTTCATCTGAAAAATTAGATGGGATGCTAAAAGTTAGATGGATACTAAGATCTACACAGCTCTAGACCTGTGATCTTTTTTCCCCAAAAGTATTTCATTTTACTCCTCAAGACAGCAAGCAATCTGATATAGGTTAAACATGCACAATCCTTTTGAATATATTTCTGTATTTGTCATGTTGTGCAAGAAAAATCAGACCAAAAGGGGGAAAATACTATGAGAAAGAAAAGCAAGCAGGTGGAAATACTATATTTTGATCCACAGTCAGCCTCCATAGTTTTCTCTCTGGATGCAGATGGCATTTTCCCTTCCAAGTCTATTGGAATTACCTTGAATCACCTTATTGTTGAAAACAGCCACGTCCATCACAATTGATCACCACATAATCTTGTTGTTTTTGTATATAATGTTCTCATGGTTCCACTCACTTCACTTAACATCTTTCCAGGCTTTTTTGAAAGCAGCCTGCTGATCGTTTCTTATAGAACAATAATATTCCATTACATTCATCTACTGTAACTTATTCAGCCATTCCCCAGCTAAGGAGCATCCACTTAATTTTCAGTTCCTTGCCCCTAAAAAAAGAGTTGCTGCAAACATTTTTCACAAATGGGTCCTTTCCCCCTTTCGATTATCTTTTGGAGATACATACTCAGTAGTGAGGTCTACAAACATTAAATAACTTGACCAAAGTCACTCAGCTAATTCACTGACTAAGCTAGTAATAGAACCCAAGAATTACTAGGGGAAATGGCTGGAACCACAAAGGTGAGGAACTCTTAAGAAGTGCAAAGACTAAATGTGCCACTATTTCAGGGTTAGGGTAGTATTTAGCTGTGGTACATGATATATAAAGAGAAACAAAGAAGATTTCTACTGACATGAAATAAAAGACTGGCTACAACTCTGTGGATTTGAGGTAGTAGGGAAAAGGGAATGGTGCAAGTAGGGAAAAGCTACATAGGTAGTGTGGGTAGTCTTCACTTTCATTTTTTTCAATGAACTGTTTTCTTTTTCCAATTCACCAGTCCTATTTTCCAGTTTTTGATATTTCTGTTGCCCTGATCTCAATTTATTTCCCCATTCTTCTTCTAGCTCTCTTTTGAGATTCTTAATGCAATCATCCAGGTAAGCCTTCTGAAAGGGAGACCAACTTAAGTCTGCCTTTGTGGCTTCATCTGGGATTGTTTTCATAATGTCAGGATCTGGGGACTGTTCTATTTTTTCTGCGTAAAAGCTTTCTATGGTGAGAGCTCTCTTCTGCTTCTTGCTCATGGTTTAAAGTTGGGATATTGGTCAAAAACAGAGAAAACTGCAATGATTTATATTTGCCCTGGGGCAGTTTGCCGAGTTGACTTCCAGTCTGAGGCTGGTGGGGCTAGACCACGTTTTCAGTTTCTCTAGATCCACCCTTTACCAAAGGCAGATCTGTCAAAGTACCTGCCCGCAAGCAGAGCAAAGTGGCCCAGGCGTCTCCCAGGGGCTTCCTGGGTGCCTTAAATCCGGCCCTCTATCGCAGCCCTGACTTCCACCCCGGCTGGAGTCTGATCGCCACCAGCTGCCGATTTCCCCTGAGGCTAACCTTCTCCGGAGTTCTTTCCAGGTAGATTTTTGATAGAAGTGCGTTGTAGTCCAAATGTTTGGTGGAGCCTTCACTCACAAACCAGTTCCAAGGCTCACTTTGTCTGGGTTTGAGGGAAGGTCCCAAAGGAGTTCACAGAGAAAGCTGTCCGCAGTTCGCCATCTTGGCTCCGCCCCTCCACTTTCATTTTTTTCTTATGATTTCAACAAACATTTATTATCTAATATACATGTGGCACTGAATGACAAAGACAAAAATGAGACAGCTTCTACCCTTAAATAACTTACATTTAGCTGAGGATAAAACATTTAAGTGGAAAAGTAAATACAAACTATATGTAAAATAAATTCTAAGTAATTTTGGTATGAGGATGTGAGAGAGTACTATCAATTGGGAAGACCAGGAAAAGATCCTTTTAAAAGTGGCATTTGAGTTATAGTTTGAAAAGTTTCATATTTCAAAAAGGGAAAATAAGGAAGGGAAAACATTTTGAGAACAGGGGACAGTTGGTAAAGAGCAACTGAAAACTTAGTTGTGACCTTGGGTACTTGTCCAACTTAAACCGTCATTAGAGTATTAGCTTCAGTTATCTAGTTCCCCTTCAGCAGCATGTCTATGATCCCATAAACCTCAGTGTCTAGTGAGGTTTCTTCTAGGAATAAATTATAGGACTATCACAACATCAATAGGAGATACCCATAGCCTTTTGGGTAGACATCTGGGGAATTGAGAACATAGTCCTTCAAGAGAAAGGAGAGATAATTTGAGTTTGTGATAACTAATTCCACACACATATGACCATGGCAAGTGTCGATGTATGAAAAGGCTCTAAAATGGGGTGTGTGTGTGTGTATGTGAGAGAGAGACAGAGAGAGACAGACAGGCAGAGAGAGACAGAGACAGACAGAGACAGAGAGACAGAGATAGAGAGATAGAAAGAGGGTTTTTTTTTTTTTTTAGGGAGCTGATGTCCTACAGCTACAGTGTCCTATAGCTACAGATACTACTTTCATGCTATGGTATCAGTAGAGACTTGTTATTCTTAATGAACTGCTCTCAAGGAAATATCACTATTCTGATACAGATAAATTATGTCTCTAGTACAGTGTTTTATGAACCTGAATTTTATAAACTTAAAAGTTTTAAAAATAATCAATATAATTGATTTCCTTTGTGATTCTATATCTTTTGTTTGATACATTTAACAACATTTTTCTAAGAAAGGGCCCATAGAATTCACCAGATTGCCAAGGAGACCAACACACAAACCAAAAGATTAAGAACTCCAGCTCTAGAATGTGCTACTTGAATCCATGCTCTATCCAGGTTATCCTTATTCTAAAGAAACTGTGGTACTTGTAAAAAAAAAATGGCTGTCTGTTCACATGAGCCCTCAATTAGGGGCTAACATATTCATGGTGTGTGTGTGGGGGGGGTGGATGTGTTGGGGAGTGCCATTTAGCTCAATTGTCTTCTAAGAGGAAATAAATACAAACTCATCTGTTTGTCCATTTTTCATTCATTTCATTCATTCAGTCCCAGGGATATGCTATTAATTTTAAAGTCAGGATCTCTATTTTTAAAGACATTGACAAGGCAAAGCAAGAAAATGCTAAATATATGAGCCCCTACCCCTCCAGGTCATCACAATGGCATCTACTTTTTTTCAGGCTATAATTTTCAATCAGTCATCATTCTAGAGAGGAACAATATCCATCTGACTGAAGACAAAAAGGGGCATTGGCAGAGCATCTGTGGTCCTCTTGTCTTGGCTCCAACCTCACAATCTAATAAGACTAACAATGATCCCATAAATGTCACCTAATGCCAAGGACAATTTCTCTCCTGACATTTAGCAGCAAATGTTAAGTTGTGCAGAATGATTCTTATTTGATTTTGTGTAGTCTGGGATCATTCAGATGATAAAAACTGAGTAAGCATAATGTCACTTGTTGACTCCCCTACACCAGAAAATGTATATGTGCCTGAAAGAGAGGAAAAACAAAACATGAGCAACCAACGAATCAGAATGCACACAATAAGCCAACAGTACTTTTTCATTGCTGTGGAGGTAAACTCTGGAAAATATTAAGGCTAGGGTTGAATAAAATGTTTGGTCAGTAGACATCAGCTCAATGATATAATGATAGATACTGATGTGCTTGGCACTTCCCTTTTGGGTATAAAGACTAGTCTTTATTTATTGTTATCTATCACCTATTTATCTATATCTATAGATATTATCGTTTTATCTGGCTTTATTAGTAAAGGAGATCAAGTAGATTAAATAAAATAGGATTTTATACTTTTTATAATTCTAACTGTTCCTTCTTATGATCAGTATCTTAACCCTGAATTTCAAGAGAATCCTCAGTATCCAGGTAGGTCATGGAGCTAATCATTCACTTCAGGTAAGTCTTCTAGCTTGGTCATTAACTTTAATTATAAAGTGAAATTATAATAAGCAAACTATAAGAATCATGAGAAGGCATTTCCACTCCTTTTTTATAAAAATAAAGAGCTAAGGGTATGGAATATTACATAAAATGTCAAGAATTTTAATGTGTTAGCTAGTTTTATAAAACTGTGCCTCCAATATTTATTTATTATAAAGGATAATTCTCTGGAAGTAAGTACAGGAAAGGATATATAAAAAACATAGGTACTCTAAAAATAAAACATAAATAAATTTATTTTTGAAAAGAATATATCAATCTTATTCTAATTTCTTAGGGAAATTCAACATACATAAAAGTTACCATAATATAGAAGCACCAAAAACCTTTTAAAAAAAAGCATCATTTCTGTATCTATTTCTATCACCTATCTACATAATATGTATAATTATATGCTATAATAACAATGCACATATGCATGCACACATATGAAGTAGATATGTGGCACAATGGATAAAGTAAAGATTTAAAATTGAAATCCACCCTCAGAAACTTCCTATGTGATCCTGGGCAATTCATTTAACTCTGCCTCAGTTCCCTCATTTATAAAATAAACTGGAAAAAGAAATGGCAAACTACTCCAGTATCTTTTCCAAGAAAACCCCAAAAGGGGTCACAAAAACTTGGAAATGATTGAACAACATGCACACATATTTATAGGTATACATATAATCACCTATGTATATATGTATTCATGCATACATGTGGTACACATATGTTTATATTCTCTATTTTTCTCACTGTCTTTCTGTTTCTGTTTCTCCATTCAGTTGAATCATATATCGAAGCAATAATTTAACTTCAACTGTGACATTCTCAACTTTATAAGGATTAGATACCTTAGAAAATAACTTTTGGACACTAGTCAGTTTTATTATAGGGGATTCCTTTTAGCTATAAGTCAGACAAGATGATCATTGAGGTCCTTGCAACATAAATACTATGTTTCCAGAGATTCTCGGATGGTTGATGTAAAATTTCCTTCCTTTAACACACTATCCCTTGAAAAACTGTAGGATTATTTGAACTCACCTTTTTGGTGTAATGGGTTAAATGTCTGTAGGAATTTGGGTCCCATTGCTAGATCTGTTGTGCTCTGTAAAAGAAAAAAAAAACAGCATTTAAAAAAATATTTCTTTGTTTTATCTTCCTTCTCCTTCAAGGTCTTTTCTCTTCCCCATCTTCCTTCTTCTTGTCTTCCTTTTCTTTTTTTTCCCTCCTTTTTCTTTGAAGGAAGATGAGGAGGAAAAAGAAAAAGAAAGGAAGGAGAAAGAGGACTTGTTAATGATACTAATAGTGATACTATATAGATGATACTAATCATTCGAAAGAGACTATTCAAAAAAAGATAAAAAACATGTTTTGGGGGGAAATTACTATCCTTTCCTATGGTTTGTTTTCATATAATAAGTAAAACTATTTTTAAAGTGTCTCCTATGTTATTTAGTTTTATAGAATCTTAGAGGATATCTTCCTTAATGACACACTAAAACCTTACTCTATTGCTTCCTAAGAATATTTTGACAGTATTAAGACAGTTTTCAGACACTTTTGTGCTTTTTACAATACTTTTGTCAGTACTTTTGACATTTTATTTTTATATTCTAGAGATGACTTTTTAGAGCTAACATTTTGGATTCTGAGACTAGTCAATTGACTCTGTGCACTTGTCATTAGCTGATAAAAGCATCCTCTTTAAATACATTGTCATGAAAACAAATTAAGAGAAACCATGAAAACATCTTGGCCTTATATGCTGTAATTTTTTTTCTTCAATTGCAAACACTATATGAATTTTAAGTATTTGTTATTAATAAGACACTCCACGCACTATTCACTAATTAGAGTTGCACATCCACCTTATTATGACTAGAGATTTAAAAATAAAACTCCTCCAATCCCTGCAAGTCCCCCAGTAGTATTCCGCACATAACATTCAAACCAGTCTTTTTATTTTAAAATCTGTACTCTTTCTACTATACCATATTTCATTTCTATAAAGAAACCCCACAAATTGATTTACTAATGGTACTCTACTTCGAAAAATCTCATCCCCTGTGGGAAAACCAGACTACTAATGCATTGTTGGTGGAGTTGTGAAAAGTCACAATCATTATGGAGAACAATTCAGAATCATTCTCCAAAGGCTATAAAACTGTCCACATCCTTTGATTCATCAGTGCCACTCTGGGTTTTTGTCCCAAAGAAATCATAAAAGAGGGGAAAGGACCCACATGCGCTGAAATGTTTGTAGCAGTCTTTTTTCATAATGACAAAAATTGGAAATTCAAGAGGAAAATGTAGAATGGCTGAATAATTTATGGTATATGAAAACAATGGAATGTTATTGTTCTATAAAAATGATTAACAGACTAATTTTAAGAAGGCCTGAAAAGATTTACATGAACTATTACTGAGTGAAACAAGCAGAACCAAGAAAACATTGTACATAGCAACAGTGAGATTGTGCAATGATCAATTATGATAGACTTGGTTCTTCTCAGCTGTTCAGTGATCCAAAGAAATCCCAATAAACTTTGGATGGAAAATGCCACCCATATCCAGAGACAGAACTATAGGGACTGAATATAAATCATACATGCTTTGTTCATTTTTAAAAAAATTTCTTCTGGGTTTTTTTGTCATGGTTTTTCACTTTTGTTCTGATTTTTCTCTTCTAATATGATTCATATGGAAATATGTAAAAAAATGAATGTACGTGTATAACCAAAAAATTGTTCTTACATGTAACTGGGGGAAAATGGGAAAAAAGAAAAAAAAATATCACCCCCTACATTAGGAATATGGTAAACAATAGTAGAAAACAATCTTTTGGTTTGTATGTGTGTGTGTTTGTGTATGTATGTGTGGCTATGTGTGTGTGTTCAGATTCTTATCTGAAAATTGGAAATACAAATGCTTTTAGGATCTATATAACCAACTTAGATTTTCTTTTTTTTTATCCAACATTTTTAAAGTTATCCAACATTTATTTTTTTTTCTGCTCTTCCCCTACAATCTGTTGGAAACCCACTTCCTGGTAGAGAGATAATGGGCTCAGTATTCTGATGGAGAAATAGATAAATAGATATGCATATTTTATATGCATATGTAGATATTATATATGTATATTTTGATGTGAATTTGTTTTACTTGACTACACATATTTCTTAACAGGATTTTGTTTTTCTTGTTTTCTTAATGGGAAGGGGAAGAAAAAAGTAGACAATGTCAAATTTCATTTTTTTAAAAATGAATTCATAAAAAACTAAAGTATTTAAATGGTTACAATTCTATAGACACCAATATAAATAATATTAGGTTTTTAGAGTCATAATAGTACCATCACAATAATAGCTTACCCTAACAAATAACTTGTTAGAGCTAAAAGGAATTTTAAAGATCATCTGTCCTATCCACCTGAATTTAAAGCTAAGATAGGACTTAGATAGATAAAGGGACTTAATTCAAGATCACAATGCTAGGATTTGAGACAGAATGATGTAATGAAAAAGCATAGTGGACTGCTGAGGACCTGGGTTCAAATCTCTGCTGTAACATGTATGACCTTAACTAAGTTACTTACCTTGCTTGGACTCCAGTTATTTCATCTATAAAATGAAAGGGTTGGACTAAATGGCCTTGAAAGTAGCTTCTAGCTCTCAATTTATAGCCCTCTTATCCTTGAATCTTATTCTAAACTCTTTCTACTATACGATGCTCCTTCCTACTATAGCATAAGAGATTTGAGAATGATGCCTGTCAAAGGTAATTTTTTGTTTTTGTCATTTAACAAGTGCAGAATAAGAATTTTTAAAAACTTTTTCTAAAAGCAACAACAAAACTATAAAGGCTTATGTAGGTTTCCATATAGTTAAATTCATTGATTTATGTGAAACACTGGAAAAATCAGGCTCAAGGACAGGAGAGATGGGTCCTAATTAACTTCCTCAAGGCCAAATTTCAAAGCCAGAGTCAAAAAACCTCAAACCAAAAACAAATATGTTTGTTTCTAACCATTGTGTTCAGCTGACACCCTTTTGGCAAAGAGTGAAATTGGAACCTTGTGTTTCTATAAAGAACTTTTCAGTCTTCAGTAATAAAAAAATCTGTCGGAAATGAAGTTAAGTGGGACCAGCACCCATCAGAAAACCTAGGAGCTATTTCTTTGGAGACAGTGGATTGTGAAGACCATGTCCTTACTTTCCTGAGGAACAAGGTAAGAACAAAGAGAATCCACACCTAATCCTGGACAAGCAGGTATTAAGTCAGTTAGTAACATGAACGACACCGATTTTATCCAAATACTCTGTTGTTTAAACATTCAAAAAGGAAAACATATAAATAATTTTAAAAAGTGAAAGATGCAAAAATATTCCTTAATTTGTGTGCACACAGTGTGTGTGTGTATATATATATGTTTTATATACACTATATGTATTTTACATGTGTATATATAAACACACATGCATGCATACATGCACACGCACCTATATGTTTATGACTGAGGAAGATTTACCCCAACAAAGAACTTGTTAGAGCTGAAAGGAATCTTGTAGATGATCTCTAATACACACTTCATTTAAAATATAATATAATTGGGGTTCAGATAGATTTAGGAATTTAGCCAAAATCACATAGTTGGTGACACACACATATATGTATATACACATATATAAACATGTGTATATGTATATATACACACATATATGTGTATACATTATATATATATTTCATATATATCATTTGAACCTCATAGTAACAATGAGTAATAAGCATTATTATTATTCCCATAATACAGATGAGGAAATTTGAGTCCAAGAAAGTTAGAAACTTGCTCAGATTATACAACTGAGACTTAGTGGCTTTGCAATATGAGGCAAGTCATCTAAACTCTCTAGATCTTATAGTCTTTCCCTGAAGCAGGGATTCTTAACCATTTTGGTGCCATAATCTTTTTGGTAGCTTGATGAAGCCTACAGACTATAAAGAAATGTTTATTGTATGCCTTCATAATTGAAAAATAGCTAATTTCAATTAAATAGCAAAAATAAAGATGGAATTTTTCTTTACCCAAGTTCATAGACCACCTGAAATCTATCTACAGGCCCTCAGTTTTATGAACTCAAAGTTCAGAAACCCAGCTTTAAGACTAAAAATTACAGAATGGTTTCTAATCTGCATTAATAGCAAAGATTTCCTTCTGCCAACAAGATTATAGGTCCTGATCAAAAAATAAAATAAATAGACTTTAAAGTTTGCTAGCCCTCAATCAAGGGAGCCTAACAAATTCTTTGATAGTGTTGAGAAATGCTTTTGAGATGAATTTTAGATGAATGGATATAGTCCTTGACCTCCGTAGAGGCAGTAAGATACAGATGAAGGAACACTGGATTTAGACCCAAAAGACACAAATTCAAATCCTGCATCTTCTATTTACTATTTTATTGACCTTCAACAAGGTTTTTAACCTCTCTGGGCTTTAGTTTTTATATTACTAAAATAGGATTAAATATAACTAGTATTTAATAATGGGTTAGCTGTGTGCCAAGCTTGAGTCAGGAATTCTCATCTCTCTGAGTTCAAATCTGTCCTCAAACACTTAGCAGCTGTGTGACCCTGAGCAAGTCACTGAACTCTACTTGCCTCAGTTTCCATATCTGTAAAATGAGAAAGAAATAGCAAACCATTCTAGTAACTTTGCCAAGAAAACCCCAAATGGAGTCTTGAGGAATTGGACATATCTGAACAAAAATAATTATTTACATTTTATAATGTAATTTAATATAATAAATATAAATAGTATAATCTAATATGAAAACAACAATAAGTAATATTTTGTAGTGTTTTAGGGTTTGCAAAGCATTTTACATGTTATCTAATTCAAAACATCCATGGAAGTTGTTATAATTGCTAAATTTATGACTTTTCATGACTTCATACTGGGTACCCCTCTTCAGAAGAAATTCCTGTACTGGATAAGAAAGGTCCTTCTTATATTCCATGAAGCATTGCAATTGGACATCATTATCACAAATTACCTTCATTGGCTGCATTGAAGATGAGCTTATTGGAAACAGCTTCTTAAATAGAAGCTGGCGAACCTAGGAGGGCAACAAAGAATATTTAAGACATAATACACACCTATGTTTGTTTGTACTTCTTAAGAAGTGCCTTACTTTCATAGTCTTTGAACAGAAATTTACGGTTGTAGATCTAAAGACAGAAAGAATCTTGGGTGCTATCTAGTCCAACTTCTGCATTTTATAGAGGAGGCCCATAGAAGTTATAATTTGTCACATAATAAACATTAGAGCTGGGATTAAGAAGTTATGGAGAATTTCTCTGCATATACATTGGTCTTTATAGGCAGTTATTTTCTTAGCTTTTGTAAGTGTTTATAGATATCTTTTGTTTTTCTTCATTATCCACTTATTTTCAGAATATCCCTCTACTTTTCCCCTTCTATGGAGCCATTTCTTAATATAAAGAGTACAAAATGAGAAGGAAGGGGAAAAGCCATTCAGGAAACTAAAGAATTTAACAAATTAATAAAGCGTCACATTTTATGCAGAATTGTACACCGATAGTTCACCACCTATGTAAAGAAGGGAGACATAGTCTCAGTAAGGAATAATGAATTGGGAATCAGAAAGACCTGATTTCAAATCCTGCTTTGGTCATTTACTTACTGTATGACCCTGAGAAAGTCACTATTTCTAAGTCTCAGTTTCCTCGTCTGTAATATGAGGGGATTGGGCAGATAAGACTCTTCCTGTTATAAATCTATGCTTCTTCTATTCTTATGTCTTCTGAGGGAGGCAGACCTGATCATTATAATTAATTTTCATTTTTTAATGTCTATTCAATTTACATTATTGTAGTCATTTTGTATAATGTCTCTAGATTTGGTCATTTTCAAAAATTGCATTATGAATAGTTCTGCATGATTAGGTGGCACAGTGAATAGAGTCCTGTATCTGGAGTCAGCAAGACATTTTCATGAGCTCAAATCTGACCTCAAATACTTAAGAGCTGTGTGATCCTGGACAAGTAATTTAACTCCATTTGCCTCAGTTTCCTCATGGGTAAAATAAGCTGGAGAAGGAAATGATAAACCACTCCAGTATCTCTGCCAAGAAAACTCCTACAAGGTTACAAAGCTTTGGACATGACTAAAAACGACTGACAGACAATACAAAAATTGATACTATAATCAATGGTTATCGCTGGACTCTTCTGTGTCTCAGAGAAACCACCTATTGTCTCTTGTTAGAGTTATTGGATCTGGGAAGGATCCAGAGCTCATCTAATCGATACCTATCATTTCCCAGATGAGGAACTTGAGACCTAGAAAAGACAGGTGACTTTGGAGGATAATAGAGTGACCATGTGTGGCAAAACAATAAAAATAAAAAAGTTATACATACCTTAGTATCAAAGAGCACTCCAAAACATAAGATGAAAAATCCCTAGAAAACAAAACACGTGATAAACCACAATTCTTTCTTTATCTTTTCCCAAATGGACTTTTAAAGACCTATGAGACTTGATCTCCCTTTGTTTTCTTGGGTCTGTCCTAAACTGCTTCCTTTGGCCAGATGTTATATTTGGTTAGAGAGGTGTGAGTCTCAAATAGTACTCTGTATTCATTATATATATTTACCATTAATTTTCCTTTTTTATGCACATATAATGATTAGTCTTATAATAATTGCATTATTTTCCTCTGCTAGATTGTAAGCTTCACAATCCTATCTTGTTTAACTTTGTATTATCTTTATATCTCTCTTAGGCCCTGGCATAGTGTTGTGAACATAGTGTAGGATTAAATGGGGCTGAGTGGGAGTGTGATTTCATTGATATAGAAAACACCAGGAAGGTGTTCTTTCAATCAATTCAGGTGGTCACCTACTCAGTAATTTATAATTATATAGTCTTGGAATCCTGCTTTTATCTTCCCAGGAAGCAATGCATGTAGAAATACTATCTTGCAACTACTTTTACATGTTCTGTAAGCTTGTCCCTATGATACACCTTGGCCCACCCCCCATCCTCTTTGTGTTTCTTGTTGACCATATTTGTCCTAGCCACAGTTTTAAAGATCAACAATGATCACCCAAATTTATACTGACATATCAGAAAAGGGAGGAAGACAGGGAGGAACTGCTGCTTTTAATTATAGTCCAGCTTCAATGACAGAAGGCTGCCAGAGATGGAAATAATACTTTACAGATACTAGGCACTAAAGAAATGTCGAATTATTGAATTGAATTGTTAGGGTCCTCCCTCAGTAATTGCTTTAACCTAAGCAAGACTCCATCCATACCACACCCATGGGACTCCATCTAGTTGGCTGCCTGAGAATCTTACATAATACTCCAGAAGTTTCAAAGGTCTTCCCACCCCCTAAATTCCATCATTCATTCTTGATTTCCTTTCTGTTGCCTTGTGTCCAGGGCCAAAGTTTTATGAGGGAGATCTCTTCATTTTAGCCCTCAATTGTCAAATTGTGTGCCTTTTTCTTAGCCAGGACAAAGCTCAAAAGAAAAATCACAGAAGAAAAAGTCTTATTTCAACCAGGAAAAAAAATACCCAACCAAAAAAAAGGAAATATCCTTAATCATCAGGAGGAAGAAATTAGACTAAATATATAAAACCTCTTGAAAATGTTGGGGTTCTTAAAATGGATTTGGGAGGAAAGTGATGGAATATCCTATTTTGGAGTAAAGGCAAAAGGTAGTCTTCCTTGGTTTTTTTGGTTTTTTCACCATCAATTTCTCCTTTAAAAAAAACAACAGAGACCGCTAGGTGGCGCAGTGGATAGAGCACCAGCTCTGAGGTCAGGAGGACCTGAGTTCAAATGTGACCTCGGACACTTAACACTTCCTAGATGTGTGACCCTGGGCAAGTCACTTAACCTCAATTGCCTCAGGGGGGAAAATACCTTTCTGCATAGTTTGAGATACACATGGACTGTGTGATCAGTTAAAGTCATATTTCTCACTTCCATTTCTTTACACCTTAAGGTTTCTATTGAGCCATGATTATTAAAAGATTCTTATCTATGAACCATACTCTTATTATTCTTACCTGAAATGCATTGAGCAGGGCAAATATAACATGCCAAGCCAGAGATTGGCTGTCGACCATTGTTCCTATGCCAAATCCCCAAGTGAGACCTAGCAAAGGTGTTAGAATGATTATGGTTTTTCCCATTCGGATGGCGGTCACCTTGTCTTCCCGGCTCAGCCTTTCTCCGATGATAGGTCTCTGTAACTTAAGCAAGACCACCAGCACAACCAGCAGATTCATAAGCACAACAGTGAGGGCTGGAACCACAAAGGCTAAAAGGGGCTTCGCGTTCTCTGACCAGTTGAGCCAGCAGGCGTCTTTGCTTTGGTAGCTGTTGCTCGGTTGCGTGACAGTGACAGTGACGATGGTTATAAGGAGAGGACAGCCATAACCAAGGGAGTAGCCAATGGCCATCATGGTGGGCATAGTCATGTGATGGAAAACCAGGACGATTCGATAGACCATCAAGATGCCCAAGGCCAGCATCCAAAAGAATAAGGAAAGGTAGAAAAAGTGAGTGAAAAAAACAGCAGCTACACAAAGTTGTGAGGCATTTTTGTGAGCATTAGAAATGGCTGCGACGATAAACCAGATGTCAGCTATCAGAAGGGACAGGGCCACGTTCACCATGCATATGTGGCGCGTGTGGGACGTTTGGTTTTTCTTGACCTGCTTCCAGAACATAGCCTCAATCACCAAGCACAGGACCAAGCTGACAATGGAGACGCCGAGGCCGACATAAGTGATCCATTCCACCACAGGGACAATGGAAGGGGGAACAGAAGGCGACATTAGCAGGGAGAAGGAGGTCAGGTGGGTACATCGACACGTCACGGTGTCATGGGTTTCGTTCAACGGTTGGCAGCCGGCTTCATTCCATTCCAAGTGGCTGAAGTCCCAAAACACACAGGATGGCTGGCTCAGGTGGGAGTCTATCTTGGAAAAAAGCAGGTCAAGTTCACTTAATGAATAGTTTGGGATAATGGCTGCTATCACTGGTCCGTTGACTGTAGAACTTCTCTTTGAGGGGCTGGGTAAGATCCTTCCCAGAGTTAGGGAGGCCATAGTGATGATAGTCTGGGGAAGAGACTTTTGGAATTGGTCTTTGCCGATTGACAATTTCCCTCTGATGGGCACAGAGCTGTTTTTCTGCAAGAATTCTATCTGATAGTTGTAACCCTCCTGTTTCTGGCTTGCTGTTGCTAGAGTTCCATTCCAATGAAGGAATTTTCCTGAAAACATCAAAGGCATAATTTTAGAAGGAACCAGAACGCTGATGTCTTCCAATGTCTTCAGCAGCTGCGAGCTGGCATTCCGTTCTTCCTGCAGCAACACTGTCCAATTACTTATGGCTGTAGAATTAAGGAGGTGATCAGCGACACTTAGGAAATTCTGAAATATAAAGTGGGAAATTAATTAGTATTGAGGAGGAACAAGGAACCGCTGCAAGAAAATGAAAAAATGAACCAAGATTTGCCAAAGTTATTACTGCTCATATAAGTACCACTAATAATGCCTGGGGCAAGCTGCACAAAGCATCTTCCCAACTGAGTCCAATTTGATGCTATTTTGGGGAAACCCCTTTGTTGAGAGAGAGCAGGTCAGAGTAGGGAGGAACTCACTCCAAACTTGCTACCTAGTAGCTTCCTATTTTGATTAAGCATGCTTATTAACTGGGTTCTAAACTTTGCTGTTTCTATAGCTACTGAAAGACTAACTGCTGTTATAATCTTTTGCATTTGGGACCCTGGGAAAAACCTCAGTTGCTCTGTTTTAGTTTTTTTTCTTACAATAATAGTCAGAAGAAAGGCATAGCTAAGAGAGCAGTTAGTGATGGGCAGAGTCATGTGATGGAAAACCAGAACTGTTGCATAGGTCATAAAATTCATAACAAAATTCACCATTTCAAATTAGTTTCCCTAATGTGCACAATAAGGACTCTGAAGTGACTGACCGGCAAAATCATAGGATTGTATCCATGGCTGATGACTCGAGGTCTCTTAGGAGGAGAGGAGAGATTCAGCAGATGAGAAATAGGGCACATAGATGCAGAAGAAACATGTGTACAGGGAGAGGCATCCATGTGTACCCATCAAATTGAGACTGCAGTGGTGCTTGCCATATAACTCAGACCATAGCTGAATAAAGTGGGTCTTGAAATCTTTTTCCCATATTGCACTCATTTTACTAACAATAGACAGACCGATTTCATGATCTCTTTATTAATGTTTCATTTTGTTTATTCACGTTTCCATGTTTACTGCCTTTAAGATAGCAAAAAATCCATGCTAACTGGAAATGTATGCTGTGCACATTTTGGGCTTTGCTGGGGCTTAAAGGATTGGGATGAAACATCTGATTTCAACAAACTCTGTGTCCTCTCTTTTAATCCCCATGTGCTTCTCCTTCCTGAAGACATCTTTGCCCCATCCTTTCAAGCCTGTCAAATTGCTAATCTGGCTTTTTCTCTGATCCCAGTATTCTGAGGCCTAGTCGTTCCACAGTCCCCTTGATATTCTGGGAAATGCACCTAAGTTGTATAAATTTAGAGTTTAGGTAAATTTGGGGGGGCAGGAATGAATTTTTATCTCTTTATTGTCTTTCCATCTTTCAGACATTCCAGAAAGAGTAAATAATTTGTCCAAAGTTTCAAAGATAGTTATTGTTAGAAGCAATATTTGAACCCAGTATTCTTCCCATTTGACCAAGCTTCTCTTGAACATGGAATAGTGACTCCAGCTTTGTCATGTGTTATATAGACAGCCAATTTAAAGCTAGTTCAAACTATTTCCAAGTTGCAGAGTTTAGATCGTGAATTCTTTCCTTATATTGAAGAAAGTAGTTAACCTTACTATGATTCCTTTAGGAAGTTACTACAACTTTGTTAAATAGCTCCCAAATGTCCCCACTTAAATGAACATTTGGGATGAGCATCGCCAAGCACCCAGGGCCAGATACCTTTGTTGTTGGGGCGGAGAGTTGGACGTGGCTGGAGAATGACAAAGATGAAACATGTCTCAGAATTGAGACCATGGATCCTAGGATCCCAGCTGTAGTGGATGGATTGTTTTGAATGATAGTGGAAAGTTTTTGCATCACACTAGATACAGCTGCCTCAGTGATATTACCTTGAGTTGCACTGAGATTCTAGAAAAGAACAAAGTTTTAGAAAATAAGGTAATGCTTACTCAACATCCAAGGTCCAAGAGATTTGTTGATTGCTGTCAACAAATTAAACTGAATTCCATTAAACAAAGATTTAATAAGCATCTACTAAGAACAAGTCACAGGAGATGGAAACACACATACATATTTAAGGAATAGTTTCTTCCCTCAAGTGGCTTACACTCTACTATTTTCATTGAAAAGACTGTTTTCTATGCTTTCAAGCACCACACAAATATGACCTCATTTCTATTTTCATTACACTTTTAGATTTTCTTGTTGAGAACTACATAACTTAATTCAATTCAACTGAGTTCAATACAACAATTTGTTAAACATTTATTTAGCCCTTACTATGTGCAGAAAATTGAACTAGATTGTGGAACTAGAGACAAAAGATAATATATATATATAGTCTCCTTCCTCAGAAACCTCATAGTCTGGTAGGTACACAAATAAGAAAATTGGTGCAAAACAAATTGTTATCTGGGTCTGTTTATTTCTCCAATCCTGTGTTAGGTCTGGAACAGGTTATTTTTGTTTTATTAGTTTCTCAAATTTGCTTCCTATCCAAAGGTCCATTTCTATGGCTATTGCATCATGCTTTCTTGGTTAGCTGCTATGAGAAGGTGATCCGTTTAGAACCACCCAAAGGAACCTGCACGCCTCAGTTTCCTCTTCCCTTTCAGTAACAGTACCTTTATTCTTCATTGAATATTGAACCCTGAACTGTGTCAAGATCATTTCTTACTCCTGCCTTCCACCTTCTCCAGTATAGGAAGTGAACTCCTTTATCTGAATGCATCTGTACACTTCACCCAAGAATGACTTCAGTCAATTTAGAAAAGAAACCTCACATAAATAAAGATTTGCCTCATTATCAAGACCACTGTAGCCTTGTGCCTTAAATGTTAGATTTTCTCTGTCCCTTTAATTTTTTTAATTACTTTTTTTCCAAAAAAAAACAAGGATTTTTTCCCCTTTCTGCTTCCCTCCTTTCCCAGCGTGGTAAAAAGGGCCAAAAAGTAGAGGGGAAGAAAAAAGAAAACCTTGGTTGTCCCTTTAATTCTTTGTTAGTCTCCGGTTCTTGGGTATCTCCTCACCCTAATCATTCATTTGTTCAGCCATTTATTAAGCACTTTTTTTATACAAAACCTTCTGCTGAGCATCGAGAGAGATACAACTATGATAAAGGCAGTTATCTGAAACCTTCTGACCTTGACTATGATCAACATCAATGTCAGAGAGTAGTAACAATATGAAGGAGAAGAGGAAGGGAAGAAGCACTTACTATGTGCCATCTATTGGGTTAAGTGCTTGTTCCCTTTGTACAAATGATGAAACTGAGCAGACAACAGCTAAGTGATTTACTTAAGGTCATACTGCCAGTACGTTTCTGAGGCTGGATTTGTAGTCAGATCTTCCTGACTCCAGGCTTCTCATACAGTATCACTGTACCATAAGCCTGAATGCCACAATAAGACTTCATCTTGACCTTTAGCTGGTATATGATTCTGGATTTTTGATTATCTGCTTTGCTGGTGATCTCCTACCTAGATGAGACTTCCTCATCTCAAGAACTCCAAGTCCATCTCCCAATTATGCCTTTAAGGTTGCCAGTCCTGGTCTAAGCATTGATAAGGGTAAGGGAAAGGAAAAGAAATGTGTTTACACAGTACCTACTATGTGCCAGTCATTACACTAAATGCTTTTTACAAATATGGTTTCTTTTAATCCTCATAGTACACCCTGTGTGCTATTATTATGCCCATTTTAGAGTTGAATAAATTGAGACAAGCAGAGATAAAATGTTTTTGAACTGAGTCATATAATTAGTGTCATTAGTTGAATTTTAATTCAGATCTTCCTGACTCTAGTCCTTATGCTTTCTACACTATACCATTGGTTGCCTCAATAAGCTGTTACTTGATGGTAAGCCCACTCCAAGTAGGACCCTGAAATGTATTTACTTGTCTCTTAGAATGCAAGTTCCTTGAGGACCAGAACCATTTTCACAATTGTCATTGCATCCAGTGCCGGGAACCTATCAGGCAGTGTACAATTGTTCCTTGAATTAACTGAATTATTTTTGTCAAGGACAACTGGCGTCACATTCACTGAAATCTAAAGCAGGGAAAAGCCCCATTGTGTGGAAATACTTGACCTTCCTCAGTTCCTCCAGCTGAGGGGGCACACACGTTTCCTTGACCAGTTGCCATGCCGAAGAGTGACATCTGGCAGTGATGTTTCCCACATAGCCGGCGCTGCAGGGCAGGGTGTACTCATCATTCTCAGAACCGAATCCAAAGATGATGCTGTCACACTCAGCTGGAAAAAAACAGAAACAAACAGGGGTGGGGAGGGTGGGAGGAGAACTGGAGCTAAACTGGTCCCTAAATTCATGCAAAACCCCTAAGAGCTGGCTCATGCTTTCAAAACCATAGAGCCATGGCAGAAACTAGGCATAGACCAACATCTCACACCCTATATCAAGCTAACATCAAAATACTTACACGATGACATTTAGGGAGATACTATAAACAAATTAGGAGAGCAAGGAATAGTTTACCTCTCAGATCTTTGGAGAAGGGAGGAATGGATGATCAAACAAGAAAGAGAGGACATTATGAAATGCAAAATGGATAATTTCAATTGCATAAAATTTAAAAGATTTTGCACAAAGCCAATGCAACCAAAATTATAAAAAAAAAAAGCAGAAAGCTGGAAAACATTTTACAGCAAGTGTTTCTGATAAAGACTTCATTTCTAAAATATACATAGAAGTGAGTCAAATTTCTATGTCATTCTCCAGTTGATATATGGTCAAAGGATATGTATAAGCAGTTTTCAGATGATAAAATTAAAGCTATCTCTAGCCATATGAAAAATGCTCTAAATCACTATTGATTAGAGAAATGCAAATCAAAACAGGTACCACCTTACATCTATCAAATTGGCTAAGATGACAGAGAAAGAAAATGATAAAAACTGGAGAGGATGTGGGAAAACTGGGGTACTATTGCATTATTGGTGGAGTTGTGAACTGATCCAATTTGGAACTATGTCCAAAGCCATACAAAACTATAAAACTGTGCATACCCTTTGATCTAACTTTATCACTACTAGGTCTGTTTCTGAAAGAAATCACTAAAAAGGGACATGTACAAAAATACACAGGTGGTGGCAAAAAATTGGCAATTGAGGGAATGCCCATCAATTGGGTAATGGCTGAACAAGTTGTGGTATATGATGAAATACTATTGTTTTATAAGAAATGATGAGCAGGCAGATTTCAGAAAAACACGGTAAGACTTACCTGAACTGATGCTGAGTGAAATGAGCAGAACCAAAACTTTGTACATAGTAGGAGCAAGATTATGTGACGATGAACTAGGATAAACTTAGCCCTTTTCAGCCATACAATGATCCAAGACAATTCTAAAAGATTTGTGATGCACAATATCATTCACATCCAGAAAAAGAGTTATGGAGTCTGAATGTAGATCAAAGCATACAATTTTTACCTTTTTAAAAAAATTTCTTTTGCTTTTTCTTTCTCGTGTTTTCCCCTTTTGTCCTGATTCTTTGTTCACTACATGAATAACATAGAAATATGTTTACTATGATTTTACATGTATAGTTTATATCAGATTGCTTGCTGTCTGTAGGACAGGAGAAGAAACTGAAAGAGGGAGAAAGAAAAATTTGGAAATCATAATCTTACAAAAAATGAATGTTGGAAATTGTCTTTCTCATTTATTTGGGAAAAATACTATTAAATACAAAAAAAAACATGCCAAAAACATATATCCAGAGTTGGCTTTGAGGTAAGTCTAGGTGATAACAGTGGATAAAGTGTTGAGCCTGGAGTCAGGAAGACTCATCTTTGTGAATTCAAACCTAGCCTCAAACATTTGCTAGCTGTATAGTCCTGAGCATTTAACCCTGTTTGCCTCGGGTTCCTTGTCTGTAAAATGAGTTGGACAAGGGAATGGCAAACTATTCCAGTATTATTATTAGAATGTTTAAAGCTAAAAAGGACCCTTCTAGTCCAAATCATGGCCAGGAGTCTTTTCTACAACATCTAAAACAAGTGATCATCTAGCCTTTATATGAAGATTTTTACTAGGGAAGAAACCTACTACCTCCTGAGGCAACTCATTCTACTTTTAACTAAGACTAATTGTTAGGACAGTTAGATAGAACAGTAGAGTCTGGAGTCAGAAAGATTCATCATCCTGAGTGCAAATCTAGCTTCAGACATTTACTAGCTATGTGGCCCTAGGCAGGTCATTTCACTCTGTTTGCCTCAGTTTCCAGTTATGTAAAATGAGCTGGAGAAAGAAATGGCAAAACCTTCCAGTATCTTTGCCAAGGAAACCCCAGATAAGATCATAAAGAGATAGCATGACTGAAACAATTCCACAATAATAGCAATAACAACAACAACATATCTCCTAAATTCTGAATCCTTATTTAAATTTGCCCAAGATAACATCAGCGATTTCTGGATTCTAGATCATACTATTTCTTCATATTGATCTTCCATTTATAATACTACCTCCACCCTTCTCCTGATCTTTCCTCTATCTAGACATCGCATGTCTTACCCAATGCTCTTTTCTTACTCCAGATCTCTAATCTATGTTCTATTGTTCTTAGGTAATTATCATTTGATCCCTTTAACTTAAGGTGTGATCTCTTCTTGAATTTTGACATTAATAAAAGTATTTTTTGGAAACTCCAATATTTTGATGACCCAAAGAAATGAAACTAACTAAATTGGTAATGTGAATGGCTACTTTGATGTTTTCAGAGTAAGGGATTCTGCTTGGATGAGACAACTAGTTAAATCTTGTTGTTTAGTTGTTTTTCAGTTGTGTCTAACTTTGTGCCCCCTTTTGGAGTTTTCTTGGCAAAAATACTAGTTTGACATTTTCTTCTCCTGCTCATTTTACAGGTGAGGAAACTGAGGCAAACACAATTAAGTGACTTGCTCAGGGTCCCATGGCTTATAAGTGTTTGAGGCCAGATTTGAATTCAGAACTTCCTAACTCTGGACCGGGTGCTCTATCTACTTCACCACTTAGCTGCTCATAGATTTGGAGGTAGAATAGATTTCCAAGGTCAATTAGTCCAACCCCCTTATTTTATAGATGAGAAATCTGAGGTTAGTAAGTAAAATTAAACAATGTGTTCAACATCAAATAATGAGTGGCAGAGCTGGGATTTATCAGCTTCTGTCTCCAGACTCAGGTCTCTTTTCACTGTACCATACCACTTCCCGAGATCTCATTCATATCTAACTATATGTTTTCTTTAGTGGAGACAGAAAAGAAAAGGCAAATCTAGGTTGGAGAGGCCTAAGTCCAAGTGACAAAGGCTGAGAGGAAAAGGGTCCTGGGAAAAGAGTGAGTTGTTTGGGTTCAAATCTAGTTCAATCATCTCCTAGGAAAGAAGGAAAGTTAAGTATTCTCAACATGATTTCCTCAGGGACCATATCATTGTCATTCTTAAGTAATCATTCCTACCACAGTTTCCAAAGATATCATAGCTCTTCTACATGAGAGAAAAACACTGCATCAGTGAGCAGCAAGCATCTGAATGAGTCAGTGGAGCATAGAAAGTATCAGTCATCCTAATCCAATCAAGAGTAGCACCTGGCTCAAAGACCTCATTGCACACGTGCCATAGGCCAGTGATGTCAAATACAAATGGAAAGGGAGGAGGGAGGGAGGATTGGTCCATACATAAGGATACTTGTGGACCATCTATTGACTTAGTTTTAAAATTTAATATTACCTATGTTTTATTGTATTTTTATTTATTTTTGGTAAATATTTCCCAAATGCATTTTAATCGGCTCCTGGCCAAACTGGGGAATGTTGAATATTGGATTGGATACTTCTAGGGAAGTTCTTTAGTGTATATTTGTTGAATGAATGAATGAGAAATATTATACATTTATAAGGTTTTATTTTATTTTATTTTTATTTTCAATGAGCTCATATATTTTGGGTCAAAGGTATGATATAACATTTGACAAGTCATTTAACTTATATGAGGTCTTCATTTCTTTATCCATAAAAGGAATGAGTTAGACTGTATAGCCTTTAAGGTCCCTTCCAGCTTTTTTGATTCCCATGAACAAGAAAAATAAACTACTTAACAGAGACTGAGAAATAATTACCTTTTCCAAACACTCTGAAAGAGCTTTCTTCTATTATATAGCACTTTTTAAGGTTTGATTTCACCTTCCCAGAGACCTGCATAACAGCAGCCAAAAACTCAGATGTACTGCTAGAACCGATGATTTCATATCCAACAATAATACTTCCTTCCCTAGAAGAATCACACGGAAAGAACCAATGTGAAATAGAAAATAGAATAACATTAAGCCAAGATGGAATGAGTATAAGGCAGCTGGGTATTTGTTGCAAGAGTTGCTATTTAGAGGGAGGTAGTTCCTCTCCAAAGGGGAGATATTCCATTCCCTCTAGCAGAATATTGGCTGCCTCATCAGCCATCTTCTCCTTCCACCTGAGCTGTCACTCTCCAAGACTGAAGGACCACTAGAGTCCTCTCCTGGATCTTAAGGATGTCTCAGTAGGTCCTAGCATGTGAACAAACTACTGGGATCAGCAGATGAGATTGACTTCAAAGGCAGAGCATGCTGACTGCTTCCAAAGAGTCCTTCCCACCCCAAAGCCCATAATAAATTCAACCCTAATCTGTCCCAATCCCCTACTACCCCTATTCTTCATTTCCATTCCATCCTTTGGAACCCTTCTCAATAACGAGCAAAGTTCCCTTCAGCTTTGCATCTTCTGGTACTCTGCGAAATCTACTGTCCTCCTGAAGATACCAAATGCTGTGATCCCAAGCTCAGTCTCTAGGGACCCTCTTTACAACTTAGAATCAGAAGATGCAACTGATATATTCCTTGCTCCCCAGTGCTACTCTCAGACCTCCCCCCTTCTATCATCACTGACAAGTATTTTCCTTCCTCATAAGTTACTCTATCCTTTCCTATCCAGTGCTGCTACCTTTATATTTACAGCTCACAATCAATAGCTTCAGTACCTAACTCACAATCTTTTCTAGTGGTGTCAAATTCAAATATAAAAAGAAGCACAAATTCATACATCATTGCCAAGTGATGCTGCAGTGGATCGAGTGACGGCTGTAGTCAGGAAGAGTCATCTACCTGAGTTCAAATTTGGGCTCAGATTTTTTTCTAGCTTTTCCTTATCAGGATGAGCTGGAGAAGGAAATGGCAAACCATTCTTGTTATCTCTGCCAAGAAAACTCCAAATGGGATTACAAAGAGGTAGATATAAACAGCAACAAATCCATACATAAGGATCCTGCAAGCCACATATTGACTGCTTTATAGTATATGTTATCTGTTTTATTGTATTTTTATTTATTTTATTAAATATTTCCTAATTACATTTTAACCTGGTCATGCACCTTTGGATCCTGTGTTTGACACTTGATTCTAGTCCCTATCTCTTTTGAATACCCTGATTTTTCAGTTTTTTCACCTTTCTGACTTCCCTCTTTCTTTAGTCTACCTCAAAAGGAGAGGACATCTCAAAAGATCTCTCTCTGACCCCAGTAAACTTTCCTCATGTGCCAAGATTCCTAAGGAATGAGTGGTCAATAACTACAGTCACTGGTATTGCCCAACTGAGATGAATAATGTTATCTCAGTTTTATTTCCTACTCAGTGACTATTTACACTATCTTAGTATCTGTACTGCCCTGAGGAAGGAACTCTATAATCAAAGAAATCTTTCTTCCGGATTAATATGTCTTTGAAGGCAACCTGGTAGAGTTTTTTGGGCATCAGAACATGTGGCTTATTGTTCCAGTTCTGCCATTAACAAGCTGTGACATTGGGCAATTCGATTCAGTTAACCTAAACAACTATTTGTTAAATTACTAATATAAACAATGTTGTTGTTTCTATTATTCACTTATTTCAGCCATGTCTGACTTTTTGTGACCAAAATATGCTGGAATAGTTTGCCATTTCCTTCTCTAGATCATTTTACAGATGAGGAAACTAAGGAAAACAGGGTTAAGTGATTTGCCCAGGGTCATATCACTAGTAAGTGTCTGAGGTTATATTTGAACTCAGGTTGTCCTGACTCAAGGTCCAGTATTTTAACCATTATTTCACCTCACTATAGCAGGAGCTTTGAGCAAAAATAAATCTGACACAGTTGCTGCTTTTAAAAAACTTATAATTGAATAGCAAATCACTTAGTTCCTCTAGGCCCAAGTTTCTTAACTTGCAAATGGAGAGGCTCCCTTCTGTCTATAATATCTTAGGGGCTTCTCATATTTGCTTACTGTTCCCTTCAAGTTATTTTAATAATTTGTCAAAGGCTGTTCAACTGTGCTTCAGTCCTAAAAGTATTTTAGCTTGAGGTACAATTCAATCAATAAGCATTTAAGGCCCCTATTATACGCCAGGTACTGGAGATACACAAACAAAATCTCCTCAATAACAAACAGCTTCCATTCTATTGCTGAGAAACATGTACACAAATGAGTCAATATAAGATATGATCAAAATAGATGTTAAGTCATTTCCCCAGGGACAGTTATTAATAAGGCAGTCACAAAGGAGGGCAAAAGAGACTTCCTATAGGAAGTAACACTTTATTTGAGCTTTGAACAAAGTTAGAAATTCTATGAGAGAGCATATATGAAGAAATGGTAAACTCCATAAATAGGGGACAACTGGTACAAGTACAAAGAAGTGGATAGTAGTATATGTTTACCTGGAAAACAGAGTGAGTCAAGTGAAGCAATGTACTATGGGTCTCACAATGTAGGCTGGAGTCAGCTTGGAAAGAGCTTTAAATGCAAAGAATGCAATCCCTTATGATAAGGATGAAATGGAGAGGGATTTATGAATATGCCCAAAGACCAATGTCTATATTAAAGTAGAACAAATAGCAAATTGGTGAAATACCTTTCTACTGTGAACTAAATAGCCTTGTAATTTAGCTCCTTTCATTTTATAGATGGGGACACCAAGGCATAGAAAAGTTAAGTTGCTTATGCAAGGTCACCCAGTTAGTAAACAGGTGATGCTTTAAATAGCATAAAATGTAAATCCCCTAGAAGATCGCAAATTTAAATATTTAGAGCAGTTAGCTCTCCAATTTACAGGTCAGAGATTAGCCTTAAATTCCAGTGACAATATATATGGTTCAGGATTTATTGAAGCTTTAAATCTGTGATATTGTGATCTTATGAAGATTTATACTTTATCTTCCCTGTCCCTTTCCTACGGGACTCTTCATTCTACAATATATCATAATTGCTATGTATATATCTTTTCTTCTCTATGAGACTATGAGTTCCACAATAGCAGGATTAAGTTCTTATATATCTTTGAATCTTTTTAACACTTTACACAGGCTTTTACAAACACTAGACACTGAATAAATGCATCATAGTAGATGAATGGATATATGGGTGAATGTACAAATGGCAAAATAAATATTTGAAAGAATGACCTCTTACCAAGCTCTGTAAAGTCACTGGAGAATGGCAATAAACATTTTTGCATTATACAATCAAGGGGCTTACCCTTCTGAGGTTATTGTGCTACTTACCAAAACTGTGTGACACGAACAGAATCAAAACCCGGAACCCATTTATAGGCTTCCTTGAGCTGGGAAAGAGAACAGAGGGAACACTTTGATCTCATCCCCTTTGCCTTGGAAAGACATATGAGCAACCAGCGGAGACAAACAGGAAATTAACTAGATGAACAAGAAAGGCCTGGAAAGACAGTGGGTACAACCTAAAAATTAAACAAGCAAGCCAAATAACAGTTGCCCTTTTATATACATACATACAGACAGACAAACATATATATATATATGTATGTGTATATACAGAAATGTATATATGTATATTCAAATGTATGAATATATGTGTATATATATAAAACTATTTATTTGTTTATTTTAAGATTGTAGAAAGAATGAGTCAATAACAATCTAGGATGGGAGATGCATTTAATTTAGATGGTGAGTATTCTTAAATATTCAGGCCAAACGCCTTTTCCCAATATAAGGAAGTAGTAGTTATTTAATATTAAATTAAATTCTAAAAAAAGACTTTGGCAGATCACTTGGGTGAGCCTGTCTGCCATCATTTATACCTGAATTATCCTAATCTGAAGAAAATCCACCTAGTGATTTCTGAAAACTTCCATGAGGGATCTCCTAAATTTTAAATCAGTATTTAAGTTCAGGGTCCAGAATTTCTCTCTGAGGATTAGTCTTTTGTATAAAATCACATTATTTCAAAGTTAGAAAATACCTCAGAGATCATGTGGGCTGACTCATACCTGAGAAAAGAAAACTGTACAACATTCCTGACAATTCATTCAATCTCTAACTGATGAAGAACTCACCACTTCCTGAAGTGCCCTGTTGTTCTTTTAGACTGAACAAATTGTAAGGAAGCTTTCCCTCATATTGAGAAGAAATTTGCCTATAAGCAACTTCCTTCCATTGTTTCTAATACTGTCCACTGGAGAGAAACAGGGCAAGAAACAGGGAGAGAAACCCCCTTCTATGTGAGTCTTTCAAATACATGAAGACAGTTACCCTAAGTCTTCTCCAGGTTAAACATTCTCATTTCCTTCAACCAACTCTCATATGTCATGGTTTCTATCCTATTCATGAACTGGAATTCTTGCAAATTTACTCCAATTTCGCCATTCGATAGGTTAAGGTACCTAGGTAGCACAGTGGATAGAATGCTGGTCCTTGATTAAGGAAAATGGAAATTCAAATCTTTCCTCAAATAGTTACTAGCTATGTGATCTTTAGATCATTCTGTTTACCTCAATTTCCTTAACTATAAGAATAATAACATCTAGTTGTAGCATCTACCTCCCAGGGTATTGTGAAAATCAAATGAAATAATTTTGGTAAAATATCTAGTACATAGTAGGTTCTGTATAAATACTAGCAATTAGCAAGCTCATGAAAAGTTAATTTCTATAGATCAGTGGTTTTCAAAGTATATGTTTTGGTACAGTAGTAAACCCCAAGTTTGGGCTAGATATTGTATGGAGTCTCACTTAAAATTTCATGTATAGGTTCTATCTTTCTTGGAGCCTGCTTCAATTCTTTGCAGTATAAAAATCATATCTTATAGTGAGCAAAATTTAACAATACCATAAATATACCTCCAAAATGTTAAGATGTCTTTAGTGGCACTCAAATGTATTTATCACCATATCTCCCCTTGTGCTTAGAATAACATAAAATTTAGAACTGGGGTATTGAGTCCAATCCCCTCAAATTATAGGCAAGTAAACCAAGCTCCAGAGAAAGAACTGTGCTATTCAAGATTACACAGTAAGCAAAATCAGGGCCAGAACCTTGATCTCCTGGCATCCAGTACAGTATTTGAAAAAGAAATACTACATCATGTAGTTCTTCCAGTAACTATTCAATTAAATTTTTTTGAATGAATGAATAAATGAATGAATGTAAAATAGACAAAAGAAATGGACAAAAATCAACCAGTTTCAAAATAATATACTTGGGTGGTAAAAAGGGAACAATCAACAAATATTTATCCAGCACTTACTGTGTTCAAGGTTAATGAATTATCAAGGATGGACACTAGATTTTTTTTAAGAAAACCATTGTAATACATTTAAAAGGCATCATGTGGGCATGTTTTCTTTAGAAATAGATACACAAATTAAATGACTATGTTTACTCTCCAAAAGAGATCACAGAGAATATAAAAGCATGGCAGTTGGCCAAAAAAGCTTTTACTGAGGTTATAGCCTAGATAGTAAGGAACAGGCAGTGAGAAAACTTTTTTTTTTCCTGTGGCATATTTGCTTCCATATTAGGGATATTTGAAACTTTTGTTTACTTTCCTCTTTCAGTAATAAAGCTTATAAAAACAATAATTAATTAAAGCTTATAAAACTTCATAAATAGTTTCCTGACATGATTATGTTATATAAAAACATAGACTTTCAGAGTTAGGAGGAACCTTAGGGATTTTATCTGTCTGGTTCTCTCATTTTACAAATGGGGAAGCTGAGGTTCAGGAAGTTTAAACAACAGTTTTACGATCTTACCGAAGGAAAGAACTAGAATATTGGTTTCCTGATTCTTGGACCAGATGCTGCTCTAATACCACATTCTGCTCTTCTTAATTCAGTCTGGCATACAGAGGTTAATCTTCATTCTATCGCAGTTCTATAAAGTTGTCATCAGTATGAATGCTGCTTCAAGGAATACCTAAATCTTTCTGTGTCTTAATTAGTAGTCTCCATGATTTGCCTGCCAAATAAGTAATTATCCTCTGACCAATCTTATAATAAGTCTCTCTCAAAACTTAGCTGAGATGGTTCACAAATATTTGACACTTTGAGTACATGGATTTAACTTGAAATCTTTCCAATTTGTAGGACCTACTGGAATTTACACTCCATCACTTTATATCTGGAGAATTCAAGGTCACCTCCATGTCATGGATAAAACACCAAAGCTTTCATAACTGGTCTATTAAACTAAATAAATTTTAATGCATTTTAATTTGTTTTCTTAGCTATATTTTCCTAACCATTAATTTTCAACAATAAGTACCAAGATCCTAAAATATTATAGGAGTTGGGGGGGGGAGTATAATTTAAATGAGTTTGTCCCTGTGCACCTTTAACCTAAAAATAATAACTACAGAGTTATTTTCTCTCAAATAATTTTTGATTAAAAATTCTGAAGGTTAAAAACTCCTATAAAAAAGTAATAGCTCAGCTGAGGCCCCAGAAATATGAGCACATTAACCGAAGAATGTTACATTTATGGGCACAGAAAATTATCTTTAGAATACAGATTTTTAATGGATCCAAGGATAGATTTCAGGGGATCTATCAACTTAGACCTTTGTTTTCATTAATTTCTACTTGAAATTTAATATTTTCCTCAATCATTTAAAAACATTATCCTGAGAATGGGTCCAATAGCTTTACCAAACTGCCAAAGAAATCCATAATATTATGATTGTCCAGGATTTCCCCATTCCTTATAATAAGGATTGGTTTTCCCTAAAAAACAACAAGGTTTAGCTAGGTAGTGCATTTGCTGGAGTACTGGTTCTGGAATCAAGAAGATCTGAGTTCAAATGTGACCTCAGACTCTTACTAGCTGTTTGACTTAATTGAGCAAGTCACTAAATTCTGTTTGCCTCAGCTTCTCATCTGTAAAAGGAGCTGGAAATGAAAATGGCGAACCATTCCAGTATCTTTGCTAAGAAAAACTCAAAGTCACAACGTTAGATATAACTGAAATGTCTTGGGGGGGGGGGAAAGCAGCTAAGCTATTCCTGGGATTTCATTGGTCCTTACCTTCTTTGACTCACCTAAGGACATAAAAAGTTCCACCCACATAGAGGTAGAATACATACAACTTGATTGATTTCTCAAGCACTGTCAGTCACACAGCCCTGATGAGGAGATCCATTAATATTTTCAGATGAGGGGAGGGAGCTGCATCCAGAGAAGCTGCCATTGAATATATATTGTATATATCCTTACTGAATTTGGGCAAGATCAGCCTTCTTTTGTTAACTTCTCAATGACTTTGTGTTTTTTTTTCTCTCAACAATAAATCTGAATTAACAGGCTGCTGAAGTTAGGCCTTCTCCTAATATTCATAAAGATATTTAGAACCTTGTCGGACTTACTAATGCTGTGCTCTATGAAAAAAGCAGAATTGAATTTGCTCAGAAGAAATATAAGATGCACAAAGTTAGAGAAATCACCCCAAATATTCATAGGGACTATTTGTGTCTGACCTTTGGCAGAGCACTCCGAGTTTGCATTGGTCTGATCAGCCACAGACATACTGTAAGTCAACTCTAACATAGTGATTGTCATTTTGGTTATCTTGGGGAACAAAGGACAGCAACAGCCACCCATAAAAATGATTATGAAAGGGCTGACATCTAGGTATAAATATAGGTATAAAATCATAAATATAAAGATAAGAGATGCAAATATAGATATAAATACATATCAACATGTACAGGTAGAGCTCTATGAATATGTGCATGTATCTATCTATTGTCACTTCATAATATAATAAATAGACAATCACAAGATCTCAAAATTGTAAGGGGACTTCAATACAAACAATACATAAATCAGAATCCTTCCCATATTCTTGCTGGTAAATGAGAAAAATGTTTACTTGGATTTCAATGCCCGCTGTGTAGTTGGAGTATAGTGCAGATGATGAATTCAGGAGATCTTTTCCAAATTTCTCATGAATCTTAAAAGTGCCAAAAATTTCTGTGAAATTTGAGAGAGAGAGAGAGAGAGAGAGAGAGAAAGAGAGAGAGAGAGAGAGAGAGAGAGAGAGAGAGAGAGAGAGAGAGAATTTTAATGAAAATTTATATACTTCATTAACTGGAGTTTAGAGTTAACACAAAAGTGAAACAGTAGGCTTCCTAAAAAAAAAAAAAAAATTTGTTCTTTGCAAGCCGTATTTCACATTCTTTGGATGACAGTCCTAAAATCAAATTAATTCTAACCATAATGACCATGATTACTAGGTTGCTTTACAGCTTTAAAATGCTTTCATATCTATTATCTAATTCAATAACCTGATTCTGATGGCAGTTTTTTATCTAGAATTTTCAATCACAGAGTTAGGGATAGTCTTACAAAATAGAAAACGTTATGAAATAATGTTGTTCAATCATTCAGTCATGACTGACTCTTTGTGACTCCATGGATCATAGCACAACAGGTCCTTCTATCCTCTGTCTCCTGAAGTCTGTCCATGTTTATTCCTTCCATGACACTATCTATGCAGCTCATCCTCTGCTGTGCCCTTTTACTTTTGCATTCAATCTTTCTGAACATTAAGGTCTTTTTCAGTGAGTTCCATCTACTAATTATACAGTTAAAATATTTAAGCTCCAGCTTCAGTATGTGAACTTCCCACAAAGAGGCTGAATTAATTTCTTCAAGTACTGTCTGATTTGATTTCTTTGCTATCTAAAGAACTCTCAAAATTCTGCATCGGTTCTTTATCACTCAGCTTCACTTTTAGTTCAACTCCCACAATCATATAGGTTTGACTATGTGGATCTTTGATGACAAGATGACATTTCTGCTTTTTAGCATATTGTCCACATTTGTTATAGCTTTCCTTTCAAGAAGCAAACATCTTTTAACTTCATGGCTGCTGTTACCATCTACAAGGGTCTTTGAACCCAAGAATATAAAATCTGACATTTCTCCAATTCTTCTTCTATTTTCCAGGAGGTAATGGGACCACTTGCCATGGTTAGGATTTTGTTTTGTTTTTTATGTTAACTTCAGGTCAGCTTTTATACTTTTCTCTTTCACCTTCATCAAGAAGGTTCTTAATTCTAGTCACACACTATAGAAATGATCCCTGAAAGTATAGTCTTAAGGTTCTTAATTCTTCTTCACTTTCTGTTGTCAGAGTGGTACAGTCTGCAAAAAGAGGTTAATTTCTCCTGGAAACTTTATTTCTGGCTTTTGATTCATCTGGCCTGGCATTTCACATGATGAACGCTGTATACAAGTTAAATAAATAAGGTGACAATATACAGCCTTGTCATACTTTTTTTTTCAAACTTAAACCAATCAGTTGTTCCATGTTTAGTTCTAATGGTTGCTTCTTAGACTGCATACAGTTTCCTCAGGAGATGAGTAAGATGATTTGGTACTCCCATCTCTTTGAGACTTACCACATACTGTTATGATCCACATAGTCAAAGGCTTTAGCAGAGTTGAAGTAGACATAAGTGGGGAATGTATGTGGCGATCTTTATGGTATAGTTTGTGGGCATTAGGACAGTACTTCTTGCCTCTAAATAACTACCACATCAGGATTTCCATGTTTTTGCGATTTCACCATAAGAACTTCATTAATTTATTCAAGGTTCTTCTGTCCTATTCAATCCAATTCAGTGAGAATTTATCATTCCTGCTATGTGAAAAATAGCATGTTACCATGGTAAGTATAAAAGAAGCAAAGGCAGGAAAACTCCCAAACTTGCCTACAAGGCACTTAAATTCCATTTGGAACATGAGATGGAGAGAAAACAAGGAAACTAGAGAATAGATCTGTGGTTTTATTTATATAAGGAACTCCTAGATGAGAAACTCTCTATACCGATGGTTGGCAACTCTCCCTTTGCAGTTTATATTTTTAGAGAACTATCGGGGGTATTGAGAAATTAAATGACTTTAGTATACAGGATCATCCAAGCAATATATGTAAGATTTGGAAGTTGAACTCAGGTCTTCCTGACTAGGCATTGGAGATACAGATTTAAAAGTGAGACAGTCCTTTTCCTTAAAGAATTTACATTCTAATATTAGGGGACAATAAAAATTTTGGAACTATAGCCAAAGAAGGATGTTTTGGTCTGAGAAAGCACAGGGAGAATAAAGGTAACAAGAAGGCTTTGAAAATTTTTACTTCAATAACTGACCTGAATTCAAATCTGGTCTCAGACACTTAACACTTCCTAGCTGTGTGACCCTGGGCAAGTCACTTAACTCCAATTGCCTCAGTAAAAAAAAATAAATGAGGATAAATGAAGAGAGAGTATGTTTCCAGTATGGAGGATGATAAACTAAGGATATGGATGATCATAAGGAATGGAACAATATGAAGAGTAGCTAACAGTCTAGTTTGGCTAAGGTATAAAATGCCTTAAGGGCAATAATGTGAAATAAGGCTAGAAATATGAGTAGGATCTAGATTATGGAAAACTTTAACTGTGGAAGACCTGGTTAAGTTTATACTTGATCTTAGAAATAATTGAGAACCACTGAAGATTTCTATGCGTGAGAGTGATATGGCTGGGTGCATGTATTAGGGAGATAATATTGACAGCTGTATGGAGCATAGATTATAGAGAGAAACAAATGGAGATGGGAAAAAGGGAATAAGTGTTTGTATGACACTCACTATGTGTTAGGAACTGGGCTAAGTACTTTTTTTACAAATATTATCTTATTTGTTCCTCACAACAACATTGGGAGACAGGTGCTACTATTATCTCCATTTGACAGTTGAAGAACTGAAGTGACTTACCCAGGGTCAAACAGCTTGTAAATGTCTGAGGTTGTATTTGAAGTCAGGTCTTCCTGACTGTAAGCCCAATACTCTATCCACTGAACCACCTAGTTGCTAGGTAACAAAGCGATTGGATATCTGTGGAAAGAGCCAAGTGTCCATGAGAGAAATGATAAGAAACCCTATGTAAGGGGCAGCTAGATGGTGCAGTGGATAGAGCACCAGCCCTGAAGTCAGGAGGACCTGAGTTCAAATCTGGCCTCAGACACTTAGCATTCCCTAGCTGTGTGACCCTGGGCAAGTCACTTAACCCCAATTGCCTCAGCAAAAGCAAAAAAAAAATGAGAAACCCTATGTAAAATGTTTTCTAAACTTTAAAGCATGATAAAAAATGTTAGCAGTGATGATGTGGTGTAATGATAATGAAGAGAACAATGATGGTGATGGTGATGATGTTGATAGTGGTGGCAGAGGTAGTAAGAGAACAATGGTAGTGATGATGATGGTGATGGTAATGGCAGTGGTGAAGGTGGTGATGAAGAGGATGATGATGGTGGTGATGTTGATAGTGGTGGATGTGGTGATGAAGAGAACATTGGTGATGATGATGATGATAGCAGTGTTAGTGGTAGAGGTGGTGAAGAAGGGAATGATGATGATAGTGGTGATGGTGATGAAGAGAATGATGATGAGGGTCATAATAATGATGGTGGTGGTGGTTATTTTTGAGAGAACAATAATGATGGTGATGATGATGGTGATAGAGGTAGTAGGGGTGGTAGTGATGATGAAGAGAACAATGATGATGATAATGGTGATGGTAATGATGATAATGATGAGGATTTGAATAAGGATGGTGACTGAGTAAACAAAAGGAAATGGATTTGATAGGTATTCTTGAGAGCCTCTGTAGGACTTGGTAGATTGGAAAGTGTTCTGACTTCAGATCTCTCTTCAGACATTTATGGTCCTGACCATATTGCTTAGTCTCAGTTTCCTCATATGAGGAAGAGAGTAGAGGCAGCTAGGTGACACAGTAGATAGAACCCTGAATCTAAAGTTAGGAAGACCTGAATTCAAATTTGATCTCAGTCACTTCCTAGTTTTGAGACTCCTGACAACTAATGTCAGCTTCCTCAACTGCAAGGGGATAATAATTATAGCACCTACCTCTCAGGATTGTTGAGGGGATCAAAAAAGATAATGTTTGTAAGGCACCTGGCACATAGATGCAATAATAGACATTTAATAAATGCTTACTCCTTCAATCCAACTCCAAAAATAGGACTAACGCTATTCATATAGCCTTCATCACAAGGTCATTATGAGGAAATCACTACAAATCTTTAAGTGTTATATTACTGTGAACTGTAGTTGTTGACAGTTTCTCAGATAGTAGGGTAGGAAATAGTTAAAAAAGAATTGTAAGATTTTGAATCAATATGATCTAGGAAAATTAGAAAACACAGAGTTGGAGGGTGAGGGGAACCTAGAGAATGCTAAGGATCTGTTTCCTGATTCTAATCTCAACATTTTAGGTTTTAATCTTCCCTCCTTGTTAGTCATGCCTTTCATGCAGAAATTTATGGAAGGTTAATCTTTGATAGGGCAGCTGGATATGTGCATTAGATAATGTACTGGACTTGAAGTCAGGAAGACTATCTTCATAAATTCAAATCTGGCCTCAAGCTGCTATGTGATTCTGGGCAAGTCATATAACCCTGTTTGCCTCAGTTTCCTCATCTGTAAAATAAGCTGGAGAAGGAAATGGAAAGCTGCTCAATATCTCTGTCAAAGAAACCCCAAATGAGGACATGAAGAATTGGACATGACTGAAAGCAATTGAACAACAATAACAACCTTGGATAGGTTTAATAGCTTATTCATTTTCCTTTTAGGAAAAAAATCAAGAATGAAGGCTGATGTACAAAAATGTTTATAGCATCTCTTTTTGTGATAGCAAAGAATTGGGAAAGGAGTAGATGCCCATCAATTGGGGAATGGCTGAACAAGCTGTGGTACATGAAGGTAATGGAATATTATTGTTCTATTAAAATGATGAACAAGCTGATTGTAGAAAAGTCTGGAAAAATTTACAAGAACTGATGCTGAGCAAAACAAGCAGAACCAGGAATACACATTAGAATGTGCAATGATCAACTATGGAAAAAAAAAAACTTGGCTCTTCTCAGTGGTTCAGTGATCTGAAGCAATCCCAATAGACTTTGGACAGAAAATACTATCTGCATCCAGTAAAAGAACTAAGGAAACTGAACATAAATCAACACATTCTATGTTCACTTTTTTCATGTTTTTTAATCTCTCATGACTTTTCTCTTTTGCTCTGATTTTTCTCTCCCAACATGATTCATAAAGCACTATGTATTAAAAATAAATAAACATGCTACCAAAAAATAAAACAAACACATACTCAGAAGATGAGTGTTGGGAATTGTATGAGAGGCACAACAAATCCCTTCTGACTCTGATACAATGAACATCTATACTTTTATGACAGTAATAAATGAAAAATCTGAAAAAAGGGGATTTACATCTGGAAAGTCTGTTTTTGCAGACTTTTTACCAATATTTATCTGTCTCAATGAATATCTTACTGGACCATTTATTTCTCTTTTGCTGCACTTTCTTCTTTAGACAGTCAATGCTAACTGGCCAGAAAGTCGAAATTATAAGACTCTCACTTGTAAAATATCACAATTTGCAACTTCATAATGAAGAATCACAGCCATATTTCCAGAATGCTACTTCATCATTGTGAGAGGGAAACATATTGATGAAGGATAATACAGTAAACATAGTAAACATGAGATTTTATAGATATTAATGAATAAAAGGTGAGTAGTTGAGTGGCAGAGCCTGGCCTTCATCTTCCTGAGTTTGAATCTGGCCTCAGACACTTTCTAGCTGTGTGATTCTGGGTAAGTCACTTAACCCTGTTTGCCTCTGTTTCCTCATTTGTAAAATGAGCTGGAGAAGGAAATGGTAAACTACTTAAGTCTTTGCCAACAAGAAAACCCCAAATGGGGTTGTGAAAAGTTGAACACAAATGAAAACATCTCAACAATACAACAAAAATTGAAGTCTAGAATTTTAAATTAAGTCTGGTGAAGAACCTAAGCACAATACAAAGGGTTGGATTTTGTGGGGTAGGGAGATAGTGTTTTGATTTAGGTTTTTTTAATTATACTGGGGAAAATAGGAGGATTAAAGAAATGATAAAAACATTTCTTGAGATATATGGTTTGATAATAACAAAAGACCAACTGTGATTTTGCTTCCGTTTGCTCTGCCAGGAGGATAGTAAGAATATAATGGGAAGAGCTGATTTTAGATTTGGGGTTCAAATCTTGTCTTTAATACTTACTATTATTTTTAGGTATTTAATATATTTTATTCTTTTTCCCAATTATACACTAAAGCAATTTTAACATTTTTAAAAATTGTTTTGAGTTCTAATTCTAACCCTTCTGTCCCTAATAGTTACTATTTTTAGACAGCTACATGATATAGCTAATAAAGACCTGGGCCCAGAGTGATGAAGACCTAAGTTAAAATCTGGCTTCCAACATGTCCTAAATGTGTGACCCTGGATAAGTCACTTGATTGATCTCTACCTCAGTTTCCCTCTATGCAAAATAAGGATAATAAAAGTACCTACCACCCAGGGTAGTTGTGAGAAAACTTATTTATAAAGTATATTGATAATCTTAAAGTTATATTCATTTGCTATTTGAGATACATTGATATTTAATGTAATTAATACATTTTATTCTCTATAATTAATTAATAATTAATGTATATTAATAATAATTATTTTGATACATTAATAACCATGGACAAATTACTTGACTTTACTTAAGCCTCATTTTCCTCAAATGCAAAATAAAGGGTGGGCAGGGGTGGATGAGATGGCCTCTGAGGTCCTTCCTAGCTCTAGATCCATGATTTTAGGATTATTAGATTGGAAAGGATAGGGCAAAAATAGGGAGTTCTAGGTACCTCAACTAAGGATAGAAATTTTTAAACTGGAAATCATCTGAAGGAAGACAATCAGGATGGCCAATGGCTTTAAATTCATCTCTATCAGTATATGCAGAAGGAGTTATTTGACCAGAAGACTCACAGTGAAGGAGGACATGATAGCTATATTTGAGTTTCTGTAAACTGTCATATGGAAAAGGGTTTGGAATTATTCTGTTTGATAATCAAAGAGTGAAAGTGGTTGGAAATATCCAAAATGCAAATTTAGGATTCATATTAGAAAAAAAAATTTGTTAGCATTTACAATCCCTAAGTGGGATAGGTTTTCTTAGGAGGCTGTGAGTTCTCTCTTTGGAGATGTTTAATCAAAGGCTATGACAACTTCTTAGGTATGTTACAGTATAGTTTGTTTTTAAAGTGACTTGATGGTAACTGAATTTGCCTTTAATATTAGAATTCTGTAATTTTGTGGAGATAAGTAGGATGGTAGTAAAAAGGAATCTAGTTAATTTTAGCAAATATCTTGGCTGGTCCAACAGAACTACAAATTACAGAAAAAGTTGGTACATGAAATTGTTGAGACACTGTCAAAAATCTTTAAAAGGTCCTAAAGAATAGGAGAGTCATTGCAGGATTGGAAAGAAACTGATAATGACCTAATTTTAAAATTAGTAAATAAGGGTGAGGAAGGGAAGAATGGGGTCTGTGAAAAATACAGGTTAGTGAGATTGGCTCTGATCTTAGAAAAATTCCAAAATGTATTGCTAAACAGGGTAGTTAGCAAATACTTAGAAGAGGAAGTAATTATCACAAAAAACAAAATAGTTTTATTAAAATCAGATCTTATCACACTCATCTCATTTCCTATTTTCAAAGGGTTACTAGCTTGGTAGGTCAGGGAAATTCTGTAGATAAAATTTACCTAAAATTTAGGAAAAAATTTGAAAAGACTTGATGAAAAGATGTGAGCTACATAAGAATAGGTACATATGGAGCTGATTCAATGGCGAGATCCAAAGAGTAGTATCAATGGTTCAATGTCACTATAGAAGAGAATTTCTAGTAGGGCTTTATGAGTATATATTTGGTCTCATGTTCTGTCATTTATATTAGTGAAGAGGATAAAGATTTTTATTTTCAATCACAATTAACAACAAAGAACATATCAAAATTCAATAAAATATCTCAACATCCTTGAATGTTGTGCTAAATATAAAAGATAAAATTTAATAGTGATAAAATATACACTTTGGTTCAAAAAAAATAAACTTTTCAAATCCAAGATGAGAAAGACTTAGCTAGATCATTTGAAAAAGGTTTAAGGATTTCAGTGACTTACAAGCTCAATGTGAGTCAAGAGTGTGATGTTACTAAATTAACTAATGTCCTCTTAAGTTGTATTAAGAAAAGAAATGTTTCCAGAATCAAGAAGGGGATAATCTCTTTTGTCCTTTACAATATTGTTTTCTTTTTGAGATGCCACATTTTAGGAAAAACATCAACAAGCTAGAAAATATCCAGAAAATGACAACCACGGTGGTAAGGGACTTTGAGATGGTGCTATATAAGAATTTTTTAAGGAAATAGAGACAAAAAGAAAAAAAAAACTTAAAGATAGGGAAGCTTAATGACTGGCTTCAAGTATTTAAATGAAGGGCTATCGCATCTGAGAGAAAATTGTTTTATTTTCTTGCCTTGCGATATCAAAACTGGGAGCAACACAAAATTTACATTGAGGCAAATTTAGGTTTGATACAAAGACTTCTTAACAGAACTATTCACAAGTGATTCATCCCATCTAAATCCATGTCTAATAGGGTAGTGGATTCCTCCTCATTAGAGATCTTTAGTCAAAGGCTATATGACTTTATCAGGTCTTTTGAAGGGACATTAATTCTTATTCAAGTAGGGATTGAAGTCAGTAGTCACTAAGGTTTTCTCAGCTCTGATTGTATTTGAACCTGGTTATTATGAGCAGAAATGGTTTGTTGATTTTTCTTTTAATAAGTTCTTTCAATACATTATGGGTAGTTTGCATGGTAATTAGGGAATTTATAACAGTCTAATGGGTTTTCCCAAAGTTTCTGGTTGGGAATTTGAGCCAGGAAAAATGTGAAAGCCCTGAGATTTTTTGGACTTTCCATTGCACAGGCATCTTGACATGAGGGTTACATTTGATTCAACACCTCTTCCATGTTCATAAAGGATTGCTTTTAGATTTTATAGAGTTTGCAACAAAGTTGGATTCAAAGGAGTGAAGAAGAAATCAAAGGTTCATCAACATTGGGGAAAATTTTGGGAAATGGGATAGGTTTAAGAAAATAAATTGAAATTCTCTCTCCTATGCTTTATTTGGACATTCCTGCAATTTAGCTGGGGCCAGATAGTGGGGAAGGGGAACAGTTTCATTTCCATTTCTCTTGTCACTATTGTAGTCCTTTATTTTTAATTGCTCTTGTTCTCTGTCCCAACTGTCACCTCCAAGTCTCTAGCTAATTCTAATACATCTACATATTTTTGCAAGATTAATTGTTATAAAATACTAGTTTCATAATGTCACTTCTTTAAGTTTAAAAAACAACTACAATGACTTCTTTCCTATGGTCTCTTGGAACAATTCCAAAATGCTTGGCATTCAAGGTTTTCATTTAACTGTCTTCCTTCTACCTCATCTTTCACTCTTTTCCAATATGTCCCTTCCATTCCAGTCTGGACAGTCCTATAACTGCCCTACACATATATCATAGAACTTAGTATCTTAGGAGCTAGAAAGAACATTAAAGATCCATTATTTAATTTCCTTAGATCTTATTTTCTTCATTTAATAAAATGAGGAGATTGGACTATATGGCCCCTCAGCTATCTTCTAGTACCAAAGTGTCCTAATCCTTTATGTGGGTGAGAAAACTCAAGCCCAGAGAGGCTGTGAATTGCTCAAAGTTTCAGAGCTAATTGTTTGATCAATCATTTAACAAGCAATTATTAAGCATTTGCTATCTGCCAGGCATCACATTGATAGCAACAAGTGAATAAATTACTGTTCTCTAGAATCTTATATTCTAATAAGGAAGATAGCATGCCCATACATAATTATTTATATTTCTTTTTAAATAGTGTTTTATTTTTTCCAATTACATGTAAAGATAGTTTTCAACACTCAATTTTATAATATTTTGAGTTCCATATTTTTCCCTCCTTCTTTCTCTTCTGTCCTTCCCAAAATGGCAAGTAATCTAATAAAGGTTATATGTGTACAATGATTACAAAGTATTTTTAAATGAATATAAGATGCTACCGGGAAGGATTGCACTAGCAGCTGAGAAGATTAATAAAGACTTCATATAGAAGCTGGTACTTGAGTGGAGTCTTCCATTTTCTCTAACCCACTCTGGTAAGTAGCAGCTAAAAGTAGCTTGAGCTCACTGGATTGGTCATGGAGCAGTTCCATAATGTCACCAAAAACATAAAGTCCAAGATATTCCCCTAGTTCATCCCCTGCCAAAAACCAGAACAGAGTTGAAAGCAGCGAACTCAGCCAACTCTGGTTTTTAGCACCAAAGGCTTAATCTCTGCTTTGCTCTGATATTTTTAAACTTTCTTTTAACCCACTCATTCCATGCTTCTCATTTCTTTCTCCCATCCTTTAAGTGTCTGTAGGAAGAGATGGGGGTGACGATGCCAGAAGATACAGCAAAAAAGTCCAAGTGCTTGCCTAGTACAGCTCTATCTACATAAATTTAGAATTGAAAGGCTCCTTAGAGATCATGGGGTCCAACTCTCTCATTTTATAGATGAGGAAACCGAAGTTCAGAAAGGCAGAGTGACTTATCCAGCATCCTTCAGGCAATAAATAGGCATAATTAAAATATGAACCTATGGTCTTTGACTTTAAATCCAGTATACTTTGTAGAAACCATGATGCCCATCTGTGGCTCTATCTTAACTCTGGAAATCTATTGCATTCCCCAAATATTAGGAGCTTTCTCTTAGGGATCACTGGTAGGATAAGAAATAAAGTACGTCAGGCTTAGAGGAAAGCTTTCCCCATTCTTCCCTCTCTGAGCATTCTATAGTATTCAATGCTCTTACTTGTCCTCTCACAGAAGTGGATGCTGTCATGAAGATTGTTCAACTGACAGTCACAGCTTTGATGTGCCCCAGTCTTTTTAAGATGGCATCTCCTGGGATCCAGGCAAGTGTGAGGAAACCAGTGGTAACCATCCTCACAAGCACATCTTAAGGTTCCATTCAGGATGCTACAATCTGCACAGAGGGAGGAAGAGATCAGAGAATAAGTGTTTGGTTTTTTAAGTAAAATTTTATTAAGTTAGTTAAATAATTCCCAATTACATGTAAAAATCATTTAACATTCATTCTTAAAAAATTTGAGTTGTCAATTCTCTCCTTCCCCCATCCCTTAAAAAGGTAAGCAATACATCAATTATACATATAAAGTCATGCAAAATATCTTCCTACATTAAGGGCTACATTAGCCCAGAATATATTAAGCACCTATTATGAGTGGTGCTCACAAATAATATTACACTAGAAGAAAGGTTGGATTTTTCATTAGGTCTAACCTGTAAATCTTTTATCATTAAGGAAAGAATGCTTTATATGGATTTAGTCATTCAATCAAGGGGAAAGAAAACTAGATTTGAAGTCAGAGGACCCAAATCCAAATCCTGGTTCTATTTTAGTATCTGTGTGATTGTGGATAAGTCTATTAATTCTCCTAGTCCTCATTTTCCACATTTGATTGGAATTGATGCCCTCTAAAATTCTTTCTTCTTAAAATCTATGATCCTAGGTATCACCTTCCTTAAGCAATAGAACCAGTTATCAAAATAGGAAGCCTTAAAACAAGGTAAAAGAACAACTTAACAGATTCAATTATTATAATAGAAGAACTACAATGTTAGGGCAAGGATACATATTCTCAATGGACATTGTGAGGGAAAAGTAATATTTGTAAATTATGGGGTTTATTTTGTGGGATCCAGATAAATTCTCTGCAGATAAGGAGATTCTTTTTGATCATGACTCTAACAAAGGATATTCTCCACTTCTGGAGCTGGCCTTGTTTCTAAGCAGCCTGACCTATTGACCTTTATTTCTCCTTGGCTCAGAATTCTCACAATAAGAGTGACTCTCTGAGGTCAGACCACAAAAGTTGGGCCCCATAAGACAAATATGAAAATATACATGTATTACCTGGAATAAGGGGAGGGGGAAGCAAGGTATCTTCTCACAACCTGTTGCCATTATCATACATTAATGATGAAATAATTTATTCATATTAGCCACTCGCTTAACCATTAAGATATTAGAAAAACAGCATGGGATAGTGAAAAAAGTGTTTTATTTGTCATCAGAAAGAACTGTGTTCCCATTTTGCTGTTGGCATTTACAATTTACATGATTGGGACAAATCCTTCACCTTTAAAAACCTCAATTTCCTTATCTGTGAAATAGAAATTAAAATATTCATCTTTTAGGATTATTGTACAGCTCAAATGAAATGATGTATATAAAATACCTGGCACATAGTAAGACCTTAATGTTTGTTGACTGACTACCAGTCATTAATTACATAAGGTAAGCAAGTTTCAATTGGGAATTCATTCAAAAGAATGGAAGAGAAACCAGAGCTTGAAAGGCAGGAGTCCTAGGTGATCAAAAAATTACAAAATCTACTACTTGAGAAAGTAAGGGTTTTTTAGGGCTCAGGACCTTAGGAACTTTGGAAATTACTGGGAAGGTTGGAATAAAATATAAAGATCCTGTATCAGAGAGGTCAGATGCAATAGGACAGGGTTCTAAAAATGAAGAAACAAATCTTAAAAGATGAAAAGGACAGAGTATAATAATAAATTTGGATTTGGAAATGTCCTCAGAAACCATTAAGGCTAATCCCCTCATTTTATAAATAAGAAAACTGAGCTGAGAGGATAAATGACTTACCTATTGTCATACATTTATTAAGTTTCTAAGGCAGGATTTGAATTCAGGGCTTCATAGCTCCAATGTAAGTCATCTATCCACTATACCACATAATAGCAGGTAATTTTACCCCACTCTAAATAGTTAAGGCACATCCATATTGACCTATTTCCCAGACCATTCCTGAACAAAAGAGTGTTGGCTCACATGTAGTAGCTTTCTTTCTGATAATTTCCAATGTCCCATTTGGCCAGGAATATTGAGGCTTCAGAGCCTTTAGAAAAGTCTGAAATTTCCATTTTTCAGCTGAATGTTTATAGGTTACCTGAAGCAACAGCTCATATTCCTGTTCCATGCCTAAAGAAAGAAATAGGAAAGATAAGAATTTACTCTCATTTTCAGTCAAAATGGGAAAAGTTGCTAATGAACAGACTGGAGCATTTCATAGATACAAAGGGATGTTCTAGTATGATACAATATTCTCAGAACCACAGAGTCTCAGAATGTGATAATTGGAAGGGACTTCTACATTCCACTCATCCAAATATCACATTTCACCATTAAGGAGCCTGAAGTTATACAAGCTCCCTAGAATTAAAAATTCTCTCTAGATAGATAACTTAACCCATTAATTAATGAGTTGAACAGATGGCCCAGTTTGGCTAGGATGGAGGGACACCTGTATTTCCTACCTGGGTGATCTTTATATTGCCATCCCTGTTCCTCAAAGTCCTTCACTAACCTCAGATCACCATTCCTATAATCCTTGAACTACAACATATGCCATCCACAGGGCACTATCACCATAGGAACCTTTTCTCAGGATTTCCATTCTCCCACTGTTCCTTCTTTCCTGAATCTGGAGAAAATGTATTTGGGAGGTATAAAGGGAAATATGAAGTATAATAATTCTGATGAGTTACCTATTTTATCTGTTTGAGAGGATGATAGTAGGCTCTCTGCTAGCTGGAAACTGTGTATTAATAGTGCAAGTAGTATTTTTTCACTGCTGTAGAAGCTCTTGTAGAACATAAGAGTCAATGGCATTTTTATCTTCATATTCTTAATGTCAAGCAGAGTGCTTTGCACATATTGTGTTATTTTATAGTCAAGTCTGACTTTATGATCCCATTTGAGGTTTTCTTGGCAGACATACTAAAGTGGTTGGCTATTTCCTTCTCCAGTTCATTTTACAGATGAAGAACTGAAGCAAACATGGTTAAAGTGGCTTGCCAGAGTCACACAGGTAGGAAACATCTGAGGCTGGATTTGAACTCAGGAAGGGGAATCTTCCTCACTTAGGCTCAGTACTGTGTTTACTATTCCATCTTAGCTATTGTACATAATAATTATTTAATAAATGCTCAATGATTGGTTAAGATCATGTTGTTTGGAGTCATATCATAACACCATCAAATGAAAGTGAGCCCAACTGGTGTTGGGTATGTAAATCACCATCCTACTAATTTTACCTTGGGCAAAGAATTCCTGATGACATAAGATAACGTATAAGACATAGCCTCAGAGTTGGAAAGTCCTGGGTTCAACTTTTACATATTAGCTGGGGAATACCAGGTAAATCACTTGAACTCTCTCAATGGTTTAGTCTATCCTAGACTAAATTGCAGAGGTGAGGATCTGCATTGAAAGAGGGAGTTTCTTCACCTGGGAGCTCTATATTACAGTGATTTTTTTACATTTACTTGTGTCACTTTGATAGTCTGATGAAGCCTATGGACCTCTTTTCAAAATGTTATTAAATTCATAAGATGTAATAAAAATGATTACAAAAGAAATTATATTGAAATCCAGTTATCAAAATATATATATTTTAAATGCTAATTCAGGGGCCCTATGTTAAGAACCTCACTTTTATATCAATGGCTTACATTAGTGGCAGTCCATACCCCTATACATATTGCATAAGAATTTCTTATTACATTTCTGTGGATATATAAGGATATACAAGGATATACAAGGCTCATCCATTTACCTCCTCTCCAAATTGACTGATTATAAATACACACACACACACACACACACACAAGCACAAAAGCACATAAACACACAGAGTTTTTGTCCCCAAATGAGAAAATGGTTCTATGACTCTGACTGTGGGACCTGAAAACTCACCTGGATGTGTTTCCTTGCCCACACCAAAATCCTTTTTTGTTTTGAGCCTCTTGTTTCTCTGAAAGGGAAGAAAGACAAGTTTTTTAAAGTTGTGTTTTAAATTAATTTGCTACATTTTCTGAGCTAGAGCTCAAATGAAATTATGGATTCAAACCCTCAACAAAAGCAGTATCAAAAGAACTGTCACAACTCAATAGTAGCTGCTGACCTCTTTACCTAATCCAATTTACTTGCATGTCATAGCATCACCTTCCTGATGTCTTGGTCCTCTTGGAGAACAAAGGACCCACAACAACAATAGCAGCAACAACCTTGGCCAACCAACTCAGAACCTACTTCTGAATCTCTCCACAAAAGCAGAGACCTACTAAAGAACTCTGTTCTTTTGTGGACAAGATAATATCATATCTTTCCTGATTTACAGTCCAAGGTCATAAGATTGTAGGAATGTAGTCTTGAGGCTGCTGGGAAGTTCAGATGCTGGCTCCCAACTAAATGACATTGACTCACAAAGCAGGAGAAAGATCCTCCAGACACCAGACACTGAAGGGTTGGAATTATAGGGAAGATAGATCTAAATGCAAACTATAATAGGATTTTGTACCTCAGAGACATGTCTTTGCAGCAACTTCTCAGCAGAATAGAATATACATCTTATTACAAAAAACATCTTGATTTGGGTCTTATATAAAGGTATATCAAGCCATTGAAATTTTGTAAGTATTTATATAATGCTTTAAGGTTTGTTCTTTAGAAACAAGGTTTGTTCTCTATTTCATTTGTTTCTCATAATAACTGAAAAATGCACTGCTATTAATTAATCATCACAATAATTACAAAGTAATTAGCATTACTTAATAATGTCAACTAATCAATATTAATTACAAGTCATTAATATTACTTATAATTAATTAACTATAATATTATTATCTCTATTTTGCAGATAAGGGGATCAGAATGGTCAGAGGACTTGCACAGGTATAGTAGATATATGAGGCAAAGTTTGAACTCAGGTCTTTCTAACTTCAAGTTTAATGATCTATTTACTATATGACCCAGTTGCCTCTAAGAAAATGGGATTTGGAGCCATGGGACCAGGGTTTAAATGCTAGCTGCTGTTTACTACCTGTGAGATTTGGAGGAAATTACTTTAAATTCAAAGACCACATTTTTAAATTTGTAAAATGGAGAAATGATTCCCAAGGTCCTTTCCAGCTTTAAAGCAATGAGCCCAGGTCCAGATTAAAATGGTGGTTCCCACAACTGAAATTATATCATCTCAAGGAGAGTAAAAGACCTCTTCCAGGATCCAAAGCTGATTCTGGGCTTTATTAGTTCTTTTTTGTCACTTCATGGAGATCCTCTTCCCCTCCCCACAGATATAAGAATTTTGAGTCATTATTACCATTTTCAACCACCAAGAAATTAAAATCCAGGAAACTCAGTCACTTGTTTAAGGTCACATTGTTAATTGGTATCAGAACCAGGACTAGTACTGAGGTGTCTTGGCTTCCAGTTCAATGTTCTTTGCTCCAAACTTAAGTTTCTTGGCTTTTAAAGAATCTCAGGAGATTTAAGATGAAAGATATTAGAAGTGATAAAGGAGAGTAGACAAAGTAAATAGACTTACCTCCAGCAGGTCCTCAGAGCCCATAACCAAAGTCAGGAGGGAAATCAAACAGAGCTCCCAAAATTTCATCTTCACTTTTTTCTTTTGTACTCTAGACTGAATATAAATAGCAGAGCATGTAAATTGGAATAAAATTATAACAAAGCATGCAGCTTAAAGTTAGTTTACAAAGATAAGGCAACTCTCTATGTGGTTTGGGCCAAAAGAAAATTTTTATTGGATTATATAAAAAATGTGGGCACTACTGAGCCTAATATAAACTGAGATTTCTACACTGATCAAATTTCCCATAATAGCTTGATAAAATATCTGCTATAGTCTATACTGACCAAAAGGAGCACTGCTTTAAAACCTTCTTTGCAGAAAGAAATGGATTTTAGTGGTTTTGTGGTCTTAAAAAGAGACCGCTCTTCAGCCTTCTTAGAATTGTATAGGTATAGGCTCTTGGGCTTAAAAATGATCCTCTTTTCTTTATGATTGGGAACATTGATCATCCTGCCCTTTTTATTACATGGAAGGTTTTTTTTTAATCATCCCAGGGAAGATAAAGTAAAAATACCAAAGCACTGGATCATTTAGCATCATGAATTTCATTATATAAATAATGCAAAGAGATAAAAGTCAACCAACCTTGAAAATCTACTTCTTTGAGGCTTTACTGACAACAAATTATCCATAATTCATGAGATTAATAGCAAAATTCTATTTCTAGCTTCTCTAACCCCCTAAAAAAAGTCTGGCACAATGCAAATATTACTGCATAACCTGAGTTCAAATCTTGACCCTGCTATTAACTTGACAACTGTGTATCTTGGGGAAAAGTCTCTTGATATCAATTTCTTCATCAAATAAAAGATATCCTGTAATTTTGAATCATATGATCTCATAGACAGGGACAGTAGGTTTGTTTGGAGTTAAATTTAAAAGAAAACCTAGAGCAAAGTCAAATGTAGGATTTCTTTTAAAAGGGAAATAAGGGGTCAGTTGATAAAGCACCACCCCTGAAGTCAGGATGAACCTGAGTTCAATTCTAGTCTCAGACACTTAACACTTTCTAGATGTATGACCCTAGGCAAGTCAGTTAACCCCAATTGCCTCAGAAAAAAAAGAGGAGGGGAATAAGGTCAAGTGTAAAAGGATATCTCTAACCATCCTTTTCTTGATGGAGGTAAGAGTAAAATAAAAAGGTAAAAATTATAAGAGATTGGATTAAATTATCTTTTATATCCCTGCAGCTTTTAAAAACCTATGACCATTAATAGTCTCCCCACTGACCCAGGACTCCCTAAGTATAAAATTAATTAGTTCAAAGCAAATAGTGTCTCTTATCAGGGCACAGTTATCCCTAGAAATTAGAAGGAAGAAGTTCCTTCCTGTCATAATAACTCCATGCTTTGCTTTGTTGTCCTTTGCTAAATAGTGCCACTTGTGGTATGATTTGCCCTAGGAAATAATAAGAATAATAATGGCAATAATAATGATGATAGTTGACATTTTCCTATTTAATATTTTTATTTTCCTAATTACATGTGGAAACAATTTTAACATTCTTTTTTCACCCAAATTCTGAGTTCCAATTTATCTCCCTGTTCCCCTTCTTCTCTTGTTGAGAAAGGAAAGCAACTCAACATATGTTATGCATTTGTAATCATAAAAAACACATTTCCATGTAAGCTATTCTTGAAAGAAAACGCAAACAACAACAACAAAAAAAAACAAGAAAAATAAAGTATCTTGGCTCTGGATTGTCTCTACCTGTTCTTTCTCTGGAGATAGACAACACTTCATCATAAATCCTACAGAACTGTCTTGGATCATTGTATTGCTGAGAATAGCTAAGTTGTTCATAGTAGATCATCATACAATATTACTATTACTGCATGCAATATTCTCCTGATCCTACTCATTTCACTTTGCATCAATTCATGTTAAGTCTTTCCAGGTCTTTCTGAGAGCATCCTGTTCATTATTTCTTAAAGCACAATAGTATTCAACACAATCATATATAACAACTTGTTCAGTCATTCCCCAATTTTTTGCAACCACTAAAAGAGCTACTATAAATATGTTTGTAAACATAGATTCTTCTCCTTTGGAATGCAGACCTTATACTGCTATTGCTTTGTCAAAGAGGATGCATGGTTTTATAACCCTTTGGACATAGTTGCAAATTCTTCTCTAGAATGATTGAATTTCACTAAGGGTACATTAATGTTTTACCACATCCCCTCCAACATTTGCCTTTTTCCTTTTCTGTCATATTAGCCAAACTGATAATGTGAGATGGTAGTCCAGAGTTATTTTAACTTCAGTTTCTCTAATCAATAATCATATAACTATAGATAGCCTTGATCACTTTGTCTGAAAACTGTATGTTCTTATTGATAATTGACTATTTGTCAATTGAGGAATGGCTCTTCTATAAATTTGACTTGATGTTCTATTTGCTTGAGAAATTAAGTAAATTAGAGAAAACTCACTATAAAAATAATGTCTTAATTTGCATTTCTCTGATCAATAGTGATTTAGAGCATTTTTCATATGACTAAAATGGTTTTAATTTCTTCATATGAAATTTGTCTCTTCATATCCTTTAACCATTTATCACCAATTTTAACTTTAAAGCAATTATTTTCTTAAGTGAACTTTTGTATCTTTTCCATTTGGTCAATTCTACTTTTTTTAAGAGTTCTTCTCAAATAATTTTAAAGGAAGTTTCTCTGATAAGCCTTATTTCTTAACATAGAGGGAACTGAGTCAGATTCATAAAAATAAGAGCCATGCCCCAATTGATAAATGATCAAAAGATATGATCTATTCCCAAAGGGCTCTAAATTCATACATATACTTTTACCAAACAATGCCATTACTAGATATGAATACCAAAAAAAGATTTTTTAAAAGGGAGAAAAAAAGGAAAAAGATTTAAATATACTAAAATATTTCTAACAGCTCTCTTCTCAGGGCAAAGAATTGGAAATTAAGGAGATGCCCATCAATTGAGGAATGACTGAATAACTTGTGGCTCATGGAATATTGTTGTCCTATGGGAAGTGATGAGCAGAATGCTCTTGGAAAAAAGAACCTGGAAAATCCTCCATGGACTCAAGCAAAGTGAAATGTATACAAAGTAACAGCAATGTTTTAGGATAACCAGTTGTAAATGACTTTGTTATTCTCAGTAGTACAATGATGCACAACTACTCTGAAGGATTTAAGATGAAAAATCCTATCCATAACCAGAAAAGAAACTGATTATGTCTGAATACAGATTGAACCATACTTTCTCTTTTTTAAAGTTTATTTTTCTTGAGAGTTTTTTAAATTGGGATGAGAGATCTGTTTTCTTTCACAGTATGACTTTAATGGAAATGTTTTTGCATAATTTCACATGTAGTTTCTTAATGGTGACTAGAAGTGAGGTTAAAGAATAGAATCTAAAACCCAGAAGTTTAAAAAAATGTAAAAATTGTTTTAAATGTAACAGGAAAATATTTAATAACTAAATATGAAAAATTTTTAAAAGTCCTTTTCTTCAGTTAATTGTTATATACCTTTTTCCATTTAGCCAATTCTGCTTTTCAGGGCCCTTTTCTCTTCACTTGATTTATGTGCCACTTTCAATATTTGAACTATCCTGTTCTTAAATTGTTATTTTCCTCAGTGTTTTTTATGCCTCCTTTAACAAGCTGTTGACTCTTTTATCATGATTTTCTCGTATCACTTTCATTTCTTTCCCCAATTTTTCTTCAACCTCTGTTACTTGATTTTTTTAAATTCTTTTTGAGTTATTCCATGGCTTGAGAACAATTTATATTTTTCTGAGACTTTGGATGCAGGAGCTTTGACTTTGTTGTCTTCTTAATGTATTTCAATCTTCCTTGTCACCATAGTAACTTTGTATGGTCAGACTTTTTCTGTTATTTACTCATTTTTCAACCTATTTCTTGACTTTTAATGCTATGGTAAAGTGTGATTCTGCCTCCATAGTGGAGGTAGCATTGTCTCAAGCTTCAGGTTTTTTCTGTAACTGTTTTCAAAGGTAATTCTAGGGACCTATAAGATTTTGCTTCTTCCAAGATAGTATGATTTAGGAAGATTTGTTTACTATTCTCCTGAACTTGTTTGTGAGCAACCACAAACATATTTTCCAACCTTGGAACTATGATGAGGGTCTCTACTATCCTGTGGCTACAAGCTTTTATATTTTAGTATTCCTCCTCGCACTTTGTCTAAGACCCAGGACTATGACCCAGATCCAAATATAGGCAATACAACAGAGTGCTGCTCCTGGTGCCAAAAATGGACTCCTGTAAATATCATTTGACCCACTGTCTAATTATCTTACCATTTGTGAGCCAAGAAGTCTAGAAATCACAACTATTACCCCTGATTCAGTTGCTACAAGGCCTGCTCGAGGTTTGCACTCTACATTCACCTTGGTGCAACAGACCTTTCCTGATGACCTTCTAAATTGTATTAGGGTAGATAATTGGGGTGGGAAAAGTGGTTTCTGCCCCTCTAGAATTTGTTTAGAATCATTATTTAAATGTATTTGGAGGGATTTGGAGGAGAGCTCTGGGAGTTCTTTCCTTTACTATTCCATCTTGGTTCTTCCTCCCAATCAATAGCTGACATTTATGTAGAGCTTAATGATGAGGAGAATTTTTTATTGTCATTTGATCTCTACAACCCTGTGAGAAAGGCACCATTAATAACCTCTTCTTATGATTGAGGAAGCTAAGGCACAAAATGAAGTGACTTGATCGGGGTCTCATAGATAGTGTCTATTGTAGGATTCAAACCCATGTTTTACTGTTTCCAATTCCAATGCACTATTTGCTTTATCATTCACTGTTTTTTGAATCAAGTTCCAAAGTTGTTGCCCCAAATGAAAAATCTACTTGCTATGGCTCATTGGTCCAAAATAAGAGATCAAAGCTTTATATAATTTTCCCCCTCTACTCAATTGAGATTTTTCTCTAAAATTTCTTTATAATCATTTCTGCCATTGCTTTGACGGTGACTTTGATTTTCTTGACTAGCACTGAATGGAGAATGAAAAGAATAGAAAGATATACAAAGGGGGGGGCCCTTTCCTGTTGCCCTTGAAGGCAGGTACTATTTCATTCACTGAATTATATTTCAAGAGCAAAATGGAGAAGTAGAGAAAATTTTTACCTGTAACACATACACATTCTTAACACAATCCTCTTAGGCATCTTTTCTGATCCTAATCAAGGGAGTTCTTAACCTGGGTCTCTGAACTTGGCTTTTTAAAAAATGCTTTATTAACTAACTATATTTGAGTTACAATTTGTTTCCTTTGTAATCCTATATATTTTATTCTATGAATTTAAAGCTATTATTCTGAGAATAATAAGATTATTATTATTAATCGACTCATATCTGCCAAAGGGATCCAAGACACATTCACACAAAAGGTTAAGAACACCTGGGCCTCTTTATCACATATTCTCAGAATCCACTAACTGTTTCCCTCTCCTTGATCAGCTTCATTAGCTCCTGTAATCAGGATGCTGAGTATTTACATAGTATTATTCTCTGGGCCAGCTGTGGGCTCTCTGTGGAATGTTCTCCAGCTGTACTGGCAGAAACCTTGTTCTGAAGGATTAACCATAGTAGAGACTCTCTCATTTCCTTGAATTCATATGGATAAATTAATTTTCTGATAATTCTTATCCCTCAGTTTGCTGTGAACAATCACTAGGATTTGCTTCTCAGGCTTTGGAGAGGGACTCCCTATTGTCTCTATAACCTTCCCTGAAAGTATTTATGGACAATGTTGCTTATTTATGTCAACATTAGTCATCTTATCACACAATGATCCTCAATTTGGATTGTTCACACCTCCCTAGTTACTCTATCCAGAATATTTTTAAAAGAATAATAATTTAATTTAAATTAATTTAAATTACTCTTTTGATTATCCTCATAGTTTAGTTATGGGAATTTAATCCTATGGATTAAATTCACAGGTATTTATGATTATATTTCTATGAAACAATGTTTTTTAAATTATCAACTTATTTTTTTTCTTACACAAATGTGCCAGAAATATTTGCTTTTGACAGATGCTTCCTCTTTTTTTATAGGATCACAGAATTAGAAAAGGAAGGGATCTTGGAAATGATCTGGACCAATTATCTCATTTTGCAGATGAAAAATTTTAGATCTATAGGGGTTATGACTTATCTAAGATCACACAGGTAGTAAGTAGCAAAGCTGGCATTGGAACCTAGTTTCTTTGGGGCCAATCCTTTTGTTCTTTTTACCATGCTTTACTCCCTCTATCAGAGAGGAAGTGAAGAACAGATGGGAAGCTAAAAGGATAGAAAACTGGACATATGAAGGTGGGGGGTATAAGAAAAATTCTGTAGCCCAAAAGATTTTTTCCTTGCCTAAGGGTATTAGAAAAAAATTGCAAAATTAAGTGTGGATTAAATTTTTTGAAGACTTAAACATTTACATATAATTAGCATTTATATATCCATTTAAGTTTTGCTGAGTGCTTTATATATGTTATCTCATTTTATCTTTACAATAACCTTGTCAGGAAGGAACTACTATTATCTCCATTTTGTAGATAAGGAAACAGGAACTGAGTGAAATTCAGGGACTTGACCAGAGTCACACAGCTAAATGTCTGAGACAGATTTTGCATTCAAGTTTTCCTGCTCCATATCTAGCATGCTATCCAATATGCCGCTCTGCTATTCCTAATATGTTTATAGAATGGTGTTTTGAATCCATCATCAAGTATTAATGTACTAGGCTAAAAAATTCCCAGATCTTTTTTTCCAAAATAGTGTTACTCCTATCTTGTTCTTATTAGTAAAGAAACACCTGTTATATGCTAGGCACTGTGATAAGTGCTAGAGATACAAAGAAAGGCAAAAGATAGTCCCTGCCCTCAAGTAGTTAATAATATAATAGTGGGAGACAACATTCCTTGTACAGAGAAGCTCTATATATAGCATAAAAAGGAAATCAGGAGAAGCAGGAACTATAATTAAGAGATAATAGGAAAGGCTTCCTATTGAAGATAGGATAACTGGGACTTGAAGAAAGTTTTTTTCAAAATCCATTGTGTATATTAGGCTCTACTCCTGATTCTATCCATCTTTATGACATGGAATCTCTATCACATGGAATAATATTGTGTTGTAAGAAAAGATGAAGAGAGAGTTTAAGCAAAATTTGGGAAAATTGATGCAAAGTGAAGTGAGCAGAACCCAGAGAACAATCTATACAGTAAAACCAATATTGTACAGATAATCAATTATAAAAGACTTCATAACTTTGATCAATACAGTAATCTACCACAAGTCCAAAGGATTCAGGATGCAAAATATTTCCCATCCAAATAGAAAACTGATGATCCCAGAATGCAAAGTGCAGAACAAAGTATATTTTCCCTTTATTTTCCTGGTTTGTTTTTTTTTTTAACATGACTAATGCAGAAATATTCTTTGCATGACTTCATATGTATAATGACTATTGTTTTTCTTGCTTTTCAATGGGTGAGGGAGGGCTAGAGGGAGAGAAAGAATTTAGAGCGGAAAATTTTTTTAAAGTTTTAATAAAAATTTTTTTTTTACAAATTTAGATTTAGATTAAGTGGTAGTTTCCTCACAACTTTCCTGTCATTTCCGCGGAGACAACCAATTTCTCCTTGGTGAGAATCAGATGCAAAATAGAATTTCCCTTTGTTGATTCAATTTTTTGAGGAATAAAATTGTTACTAAGGCAAATTAAGAAAATATTAGCTGCTGTGCTCTTGGCAAAGAGAAAGCTTTAGAAGATAGATGTCTGGATAACTATCACTATTATCACGTCCTATTACTGTGCCAGGCTTGAGGTAACCTGCTCCTGAATTCTCTTTCTTCCAAACTTTGATCCTTCCAGAAGCATATTGCAGTAATAGGTCTCATGCCATGGAGTAGTAGTGTTACCTATGAAATTAAATGTTGCTCTTTGAATTATGATCTGCAGTTTATTTTACTTCTTAACCATATTTGGTACATTTGTAAATAGGAATTTGAAGATATGGATTCTTTCTTGAGTTCTGTCTTTTATGAATTTCTTAGTTTCCCTAATGTTTTTCTTCTTTCTACAATGTGGCCAATCTCTATATCACCTCAAACAGTGTTTAGTTTTTATCTTTATTCTAAACTATCAACCAGTTGTATTGTACTTTCACAGCTGACTTAGAAATGATTCTGACATTAGTAACCAGTTACTTCCTCCTGCTTGTTAAGATAAAATCAGTTTCATTTTTGTAATATTATTCAGGGATCTTCACCCCTCACCACCCTCTAACCCTCTTCTTAAACAAAGTATTCGTGACAGATAGAGGCATGAAACTTTTTTATAGACTATATGTTTCTGGACTTTTTCTTTCTTAATCCTGAGTCATAATTTTCTATATATTTTCCAGTCTCATTCTCCATGTACATCTTTATGTTGAATTCAGCAAATACTAAAGTATATTTTAATTTAATTTGGAAGTTTTGGCAAGTGGTTTTAATATTTTCTTTATCTCTTGGTACAGAAATCGGTGTATAAGCAACGATCACTTGGTGGTCTTTTGGCAAAGGTTTAGCAAGAGCATTGTGACACGACACAGAATAACTCAGTCTTCTGAAATGATGTTTTGGACATATGATGAAACTGCCAACTATTTTAGTTTCTCCAAGGAAAATGTGCAAGGCATCCTTATATTTAATTGTAACTTTCTTTGGTCTCCAAATTGCATATGTAGCCAGAATGTCAAATCTGACATGAGACAGTTTCTCTAGAAGTGTCTCTATATATTAGTCACTAGACAAGGATTTGGGTACCATCAGAATACCAAAAGTTAAATGATTTATAGATATTCCAAAAAAACATATGATTCTTAGCACTCTTTGATTCTCTCTTTCTTACTCTGGAACCATTACTAGAGAAGTAGAGGGGGATTACACTGGATCAAGGGCCCATTTGGTATTGGTTTGATTGTTTGTTTCATGGGTTGCTATGGCCAAAGATTTCATCATCAAATAAGCAGTCTACTGGTGATGAACCACTTTGTATTTAAGCTGGCCTTCTTCAGAAAACAGACCCAAGTCAGTTGCCCAATTCTTTATAACTTGAGAAAAAGAAAAAAAATCCTAGTTCAAGAACAGATGTAGAAATGGGGTAAAGGTTAGACAAAGTGCTCAGCATGGCAGAGGGGACAATGATGGGCTCTTTCCTAACAGTACTTTTTAAAGTCCATGTTAATTTTAAAAAATTGTTCTCTCTATTATTGCAAAGTCATTTAGTTTGTAGAAAGATCTGTTATGGTGAAGGTTCCACTAGGCGATCACTAATTTTTTTTCAATAATTTTGCTAATAATTTTCAAAATTTTCTTGATACCCCAATAAATTCTCATTCCTTCTTTGAACAGAAGCACCAAAAAATGGCAGAGAATAAGGAGGTAGTATAAATAGATGATTTTATTATGATTTTATTAAGGCAGAGGTTGTCACACATGTGGCCCATTTCAGCCCACAACACTCCTAAGTGTGACTTGAACCTGATTAAAATCTAATTCCTATCTGATTTTAACACACTAATGTATTAATAATAACAATAAAAAGAAAGCTATCAACTTGTGTGGCTTTTTAAGCCAATATGTAGCCTGCAAGGCTTATGTAGAGTTAAGTGGCCTCCTTTATATGAGTTTGATACCCTTGATATAGCAGACTACAGGTATGAAAACTCCCTCCACTGATATAAATCAGCAACAGGTTTCTAACATTGTTTTAGAGTTTCTTCCATTATGAAGTTGAGTAATTTGCTTATCATCAGTTATGGATCAGAGGCAGATCTTGAACTCAAATCTTCCTTCATCTAAGTCCTTCCCTTTATCCACTATATTTTCTAAAATATGAACAAATTTATTAATTTGCTAGTCATCCAATTAATCAATCAACAAAAATTTATTGAGCATCTTCTATGTATCGGACATTGTGTTAAATAAGCAAAGTGATTACTTTTGCTTTTTTTTATATCCCTTGCATTTAGCACAGGGTTTGGCATAGTAAATATTTAATATATGCTTAGGATGATTTATTAAAAGACAAAAAATGAAATAATCCCTGCTATCTGAGTACTTACATTCAAGCTTTAGTAGATATTAGCAAAATGCTCATATTCATATGCATACTCATATTTGCATCTATATACATATGCATATGAGTATACATATATAAACATGTGTATATGTACTGTACATGAATGTGCATGCATACGTGTGTGTGTGTGTGTGTGTATATGGGGCGGCTAGATGAAGCAGTAGATAAGAGTGCCAGACCTGGAATCAGAAAAACTCGTCTCTCTGCGTTCAAATCTAGCCTCAGATATTTACTGTGTGATCCTTAGAAAGTCATTTAATTTTGTTTTCTTAATTTTTTTTTATCTGCAAAATGAGCCAGAGAAGGAAGTGGCAAATCACTCAAGCATCTTTGCCAAGAAAAACCCAAATGGAATCATGAAGAGTCAGACATTAGTGAAACAATTCAATAACAAAAAGTATATTAAATATATACAAATATGTATTATATTCAGAAAGAAATATATATATATAGTATGTTTATCTACGTGTATGTGTATATGTATTCAAGTACATATATTCAAATTCTTCATTTCCAGTGATTTTCTAAAGGAATGGCTCTCTGGAAGATGGTAAGAAAAGTAAGACAATGGGAAATATGAGTGATATACAAAAGATTTTAATAAAAACTTAAAATGAAGAATTTGCAAAGGATTCCTTTAGTCTTAATTCTCTTTCTGATTTATTTATTCCACCATTGATTTAAATGAAGACATTGACTTGAAGGGCCCATTTGTGAACCTGCCTTCTAGTCCAATGATCTACCTTAGTTCTCAGTATAAAGAGCAAGACTCTGATCTCTATTTCTCATTAACCTTACTCTCTGTTGTCTTAGGACCTCCTAGTTACTGACTTCAGATCTTTATAGATACAAAATGTTTCTTTCGAAGCTCAACTCAAGCGACATAGTCTAAATTATGTATATTTATTTATTTATTAACATTCACTTTTTGAGTTTGAATTGCAAACATTCTCTCCCTCTCTCCAGCCCTTCCCCTAACCATTGAGAGGACAAGCAATAAGATAATCATTCATAGTCTATATGAAATCTTTCCAGATTCTCTCCACTTTGGGTTCCCTCCTCTCAAAATGATCTTATATTTTTATGCTGCATATTTTATACTACATACATACATAGACTACATATACTTGTTGTCTCCCTAATAGGACATAAATCTTCCAGGGTAGAGACAGTTTTTATTTTATTTTAAAATTCCTTTCCCTAACACCTAGCACAGTGCTTCATCCATAGTAAGTACTTAATAAATGATTGCTGATTGATTGTTTATGGGTCCCTTTAAAGGACTTTTTTTGCCTGCTTTTAAGAAAAATTTCCTCTTCCTTCTTAGCCCAGCAATTGCTCTAGCATCCTCTTGGTGTTCATCTCCTGCATATGACAAGCCCAGCCCAATTTAGTTTTGAAAAAAAATCTGGCTTCAGTACTTAAAGACTGGCTTCATTCCAGACCTCTGTTACCAGAGATTTTTGTCTTCTCACTTGTGGTTTGGTATGGCCTGAAGTTACAGCAGATTCCCTTAAATGAGAATTAATAGCATTTCAGCAAAGATGCCAAGCCTTTTGTTCCCAGCCAAGCCTTCAGCTTAGCAACAAGGACATGACACTCCTAGAAACTTTAAATCATGCTTATTTCTCCTTTTCCCCATTTGATTTTTTTAGTCAGAATAAAATCCAGAGAACTTGATTTTCCTTTTGAATTGTTTCTCTAACAAAAGCATCCGAGTTGTAACAGTGAAAGGTACTTTAGAAAAGGTGATGGGCAAATAGATGGAATGGCTCATTGTAGATAAATATATTAATTACATAAATATATAAATGAAAGAGTGAGGGAGTGTGTGTGTGTGTGTGTGTGTGTGTGTGTGTGTGTGTGTGTGTGTGGCTAGACTCAACTGTATAGGCCTATTCTCATCTATAAAATAAGTGAGCTAATTAGATGGCTTCTGATGTCTTTTCTGAGGTCCTATAATCATTTCAGATTAGAAGATAGTGTTAATATAAGCACAATTATAGGTTTAACACCCATCCAAGCCCTTAGAAGCCAATTACCACTTCCTCTCAAAGAAAAATCATGCTTTCAAGCCAGAGATTATACACTCTGACTCTATTGACTTTGTATCCCTCTCCATTATGTTCCACTCATGGCTTTTTTTTACTAGATCTGATAGAAAGTTAAGATGACATCATAGGAACTGAACCTTTCAAAGATGAATAGAACTTTATTGACCTAAATGATTCGTTTTAAGCATAAGAACAGGGACAAGTTCACCATCCAGTTCCTCTCTCCAGGGACAACACAGAATTTTTCATATCACATTTCCTTTTGATGTATGTAGTTATCAGACTATGTAGCCCTAAATTATTGTATATCTACAAAGGCTCCAATATTGAGTATTTCCAACTATTTCATAATAATCAGGATTTGTTTGATTTTTTTCCAATTATCTCCTCTTTCCATGATCATCTCAAGCCCTTTGTTTCAATCAAACTGTATATGCTTCCTTTCTCCACTCTATCCCTGTGATCAGTCACCAATTAATCCTTGCTGCCATATTTCCTACCAAATGAAAACTGGAAAGGGAATGAAAGAACTATTTTCAGAGCTCCCCTTAAGCTACCAGGTGCATTAACAGATGCTATATCATCAGGCTTGAATCAGTTTTATCTTTGTTTTAGTCACTTAAACTCCCTGTCTACTATAATATCTTCATTCATTCATTAATCAGTTATGGAGTGCTACTACATCCCATCTTTTTTTTCCTTTTTAAAAATCAGATTTTCTCATCTCATCCAAAATGGGAATGCAAACCTTACTCATGAGACCATTCTCACTACTTATTGACATTAGAGATTTGGCCTATGTCATTTTTGATCTGGACAGCTTCATTTTTCCTAAGGCATCCTAATAACCCCAAGAACCCCAGAGCTTAATTAATATCAAATAGTATGGATGCTCTGTCTGCATAGTCACCTACTGCAGGTCAGAACTCCTTGGCTTGAGACTCACCAATCTCAGTCTCCCTGGTGACCAGGATCACAAGCATGAACCATTTCCTCCTAGGCCAACAAATTGTCTTGAGGGCATCTGCCAATACCATTAAGAGGACAAGGTAGATGAATCAGCACAAACTCATCATCACAACTGGTGAAGAAAAAGTATGTGTCTTCTTAGTGAAGGGTCAATGATATCATCCTCATGTATGATGACTTTAGCAGTTTGGCAAGCATTCAATGAGTGACCACTGTGTGCAAGGAATCATGCTATGTGCCAAAAAATACAAATATTTATAAGATACAGTTGCTGCCCTCAAGAAACTTACAGACTATTTTTTTTCTTTAAAATGATCTTTATTATCAGATATATTCAAATAGGAACCACATTTTTTGTTTTATTTTTGCACTGGCCTAGGGGCTTTTATGTTCAACATCCACTATCAAATTGAGCTTTAAAAGCCTCTTCATACATTATAAATATCTATATCTCCTGTTGATAAAGTACAACCTAAGTTTTTAAGTCACTCTCTGACAAGTTACTCCATACTAGAAATGAAACCCGTAACTACTAAGTGCAGTGTATATGAACCTCAAGGATCTGCCTATGTCTATTCTTTTTTTCTATAAAAGATTGACTTGCTATGTTCACTTCTTTTTTCTGTTTTTTTTTTAATCTCTCCCATGGTTTTTCCCTTTTGCTCTTATTCTTCTCTTATTTAATTCATAAGACAATGTGAATTAAAAATAAATAAACTAAAAAAAGATAGCTTTTCTCGGGTTATTGGGTCAGCAATGTAAAAAAATATTATATGATTGATAGGTAGAAACATAGATAGAGTAAGAGACCTTCTGCTGTTCAGTTGTTTTTAGTTATGTCTGACTCTTTGTGAGCCCACTTGGAGTGGTTTGCCATTTCCTTTTCCAGCCCATTTAACACATGAGAAAACTGAGTCAAACAGTAGAAAGTGATCACAAAACTAGATCACATACAGGTCACATAACTAGTAAGTGTCTGAGGCTAGATTTGAACTCAAGGAGATCAGTTTTTCTGACTCCAAACCCAATACTTTATTCACTGTATCACCTAGCTACCCACATAGAAATATACATTTTTATGCATACAAACATAGTTTACAATCAAGAAATTTATCACAAAGCTGTGTTCCCTCACACAATTAGCTCACTTTCTAATTCTAATCCATAGCTTAAAATTTTATAAGCATCTAGATTTTGAGCTAAGATAAACAAACCTAAGAAGTCATTTCTTCTAGCCTCTGCATTTTATAGAAAAGGGAATTAAGGTCTAGAAGAGAGAAATTATTTTGCTACAGTCACAAAGCTAATGTTTAGAGCAGAACTCAAACCAAGAACTCTAAACCATAGGCATCTTCCCACAATATCACATAGGAAAGCCCCTACTACCATAATATTGAATAGGACACAAACAAAGAAGTCACAAGTTGTGGTATATGAATGTAATGGTAGTATAAATGAATGTGGAATATGAATGTACTATTGTGCTATAAAAATGATGAGCAAATGGATTTAAGAACAAAATTGGAAAGACCTACATGAACTGGTGCTAAATAAAGTGAGCAGAACCAGGAAAACATTGTACATGTTTCGTGCAATGTGCAGATAATCAACTTTGATACTTTGCTCTTCTCAACAATACAATGATCTAAGACAATTCAAAAAGACTTATGATGAAAAATGCCACCCATATCTAGAGAAAGAACTATGGAGTCTGAATGCATATTGAAGAATACTATTTTTACTTTTTTAAATTTAATTTTTGTTTCTGGTAGTGTTTTCTTTTTGTTATGATTCATCTCTCACAACAAGGTATGTTTAACAAGATTGTACTGCTTGCTATCTTGGGGAGGGGAGACAGAAGGAGAAAAATTTGAAACTCAAAATCTCATCAAAATGAATATTGAAAACTATCTTTACATGTAATTGGAAGAATAAAATAAAAATACTATTACGTGCAAAAAAAAATTAGTCATTTTGGGGGGAAAAAAACAGAGGGGATGATAAGATCTGCTTTGTACAAATCCATTTTCTGGCAAACTTTACTACTTCCATTAAGCAAAAGATACCTGTAGAGGTAAGCGTATCTCATATTTACAGTAAATTCTGTTTGCTTATCCATAATCGAGACAATGAGAAAGTTCAGCACATTTTAATGGAAAGAACAGAAAACTTGAAATGAAGCCCTCACTTAGCATTCCTCCCTCTGCTACTTATGATTCTATGACCTTGGGCAAGATACCTCCCCAGGCTTTATCCTGTATACCTAATGAAATCACGGGATTGAGCTAAATAATATATTAAAAATATAAAGAGTTTAGTCAAGGTGGTTTCTAAACCACCTCCCAACTTTAGGATTCTGTGATTCATAAACCTGCATTTTTTTTTCCTGCAAACAAATTTTATGAGAAAGGCAGAGAGTGCTAGTACTGGGGTCAGAGGATATGGATTGAACTCCCTATTACTTGTGTGACCCTGGGCAAGAATTCCACCTTCTGTGACCTATCTGTGCAATGAGAGAGTTGGACTAGATGGCCACTTCTGATCTTTCCAGCTATATATCTAAAATCTGCTGACAAATAAGTTAATGATATAATGGACCCAAAGCAACTTCTAAGTTATACACTGAAGTCAGCAAAACTTTGCCCTAATCTCCTCACATCGGTTAATATATTTATAATTAATAATATTAATAGCTAACATTTTTATGGAACTAGGTGGCACAGTGGATAGGATGCCAGGCTAGAGAAAAGAAGACTCATCTTCCTGAGATTAAAACTGGCCTGAGACTTCCTAGCTATGTGATTCTGGGCAAGTCACCTAACCTTGTTTGCCTCAATTTCATCAGCAGCAAAATGATCTGGCAAAAGAAATGGTAGACCACTCCAGTATTTGTGCCAAGAAAATCTCACAAAGAGTCCAAAAAAAAAAAGACTGAACAATAAAAGAGCTAATAAATCCCAAATGGGATCACAAAAAGCTGAACACAACTAAAAATGAGATTGAGCAACATTTGTATGGTGTTTATTATGTGCCAGGAAAAGTGATAAGTACTTTATAATCATTATCTCATTTGATCCTCACAACAACCTGGAAAGTGATGACATTAAGCTCCCCATTTTACAAAGAAAGAAATTGAGACAGAGATAATAAAGCACCAGCATCCTAGAGCTGTTTCGAAGATCAAACTAGAGATAATATGTATCAAGTGTTATGTAAACCTTAAAGCACTATGTAATACTATCATCATCATCATCATTATTGCATTGTTCATATTGTGGATTGCCAGAGAGCACAGTAGATAGGGCATTGGGCCTGGAATCAGAAAGACCTGAGTTTAGACATGATCTCAAGCATATTATAGCTGTGTGACCCTGGAAAAGTCAGTGAATCATGTAAAGGACAGTTGGATATTCAAGTCTGAAAAATGTTTGTAGCAGCTCTTTTTTAGTGCCAAGGAACTGAAAATGATTGGGTGCCCATCAGCTGGGGAATGGCTAAATAAGTTATGGTATGTGAATATAGTGGAATATAAATATATTTTTTCTATAAGAAACAATCAGCAGGCTGATTTCAGAAAAGCCTAAAAAGACTTATATGAACTGATATAAGGTGAAATGAGCAGAACCAAGAGAACACTGTATACAACAACAAGATTATGTGATGATCCACTCTGCTGGATTTGGCTCTTCTCAACAATGAGGTGATTCAAGGCAATTCCAATAGACTTAGGCACACCCAGAGAGAGAACTATGGAGAATGAATTGGATAAAAACATAGTATTTTCACCTTTATGATTGTTGTTTGCTTGTTTTTCTTTTATTTCTTGTGTTATTTTCCCTTTTGATCTTGCACAACATACCAAATTATGGAAATATGGTCAGAATAATTGCACATGTCTAACATGCGTTGGATTTCTTGCTGTCCTGAGAAGTGAGAGGGGAGGAAAGAGAGAAAGAAATTGGAACACAAGGTTTGCAAAGGTAGAATGTTGAAAACTATCTTTGCATTTATTTGGAAAAATAAAATACTATTAAAAAAAAGAAATTCAAACCTGAATTTTTATAGAGAGAAGTCTGGGATTAAGATGTAGAATTGGATAGTGTGCATGAGATTGCCTACAAAGAAAATTATAGGGAAAAGAGGAAAGGATCTTGGGAAAATACTAGTGTTAAAAAAATGAGAAGGGGAAAAAGAAAGAGATAAAAGAATAACTATTAGAAAAGCAGAAGGACAGCTAAGTGGTGCGGTGGATAGAGTACCAGTCCTGAAGTGAGGAGGACCTGAATTCAAATCTGACCTCAAATACTTAACACTTCCTAGCTGTGTTACCCTAGACAAGTCATTTAACCCCAATTGCCTCAGCAAAAAAAAAAAAAAAGAAAAAGAAAAACAGGAGAAAAGATAGATAACACAGTGTCAAAGAAGGAGAGATTATTGGGGTTCATTCACATTCTAATACCATAGAGAAGTCAAGGAAGGTAAAAGCTCAGAAAAGGCCTATGGATATCAAAACAACTGGAAGTCTGAGGGAGAATATGCCACTGGTTACCATAGAAGCAGAAGCAACAGTTTCAAAAATGATAAATATAGGTTGAGAAAAAAATTAATAGTTAGAAAATATAAATTATGCTTTTAAGAAATCTGTAAGAAAAAGGAAAAGGAACATAAGGCTTATAGATACACCAAAAAAAATCAAAGTAAGATTAGGGGGACTAGAGGAAACCTCAGTAGACAGAAAAGGAACCAATGGAAAAGGAGAAAAAAAGAAGATGCAAATGAGGAATGAGTACCAGAGTAGAGGAGAGAAAAGGGGAATAATTAGAAAGATTAACCTTGGCAGAAAGAAGATTAGCCTCAGTGTAATAAGTAAAGTCAGAGAAACTTGAGTTCAAGCAATGCTTCTGATGAATACTAGTTGTTTGAGCAAATCAATTTTGAGACAAACTTCAGAGAAGGTGCCGATTTATATCAATTAAGGAAGTTTCCTGACCTAGAGTTCTCTACACTAATGAAATCATAGGATTTGTCTAAATAATATATTAAAAATGTAAGTATACAGAGCACTGAGCATGATTCATCTTCCTTAGTTCAAATCTGGATTTAGACACATAAAAAGTGTCACTAGGTAAGTCACTTAATCCTATTTGTCTCAGTTTCCTCATCTATTAAAAAAAGCTGAAGAAAGAAATGGCCAAGCACTCCAATATGTTTGCCAAGAAAACCTCCAATGCTATCACAAAGAATCATATACAAGTGAAATGACTGAACAACAAAATGTATATATTTACACACCTACAAAGTTCTATGATCTCATAAGCATAGGGAACTTCTGCTGTGGAAAGTACTTCTACCAAGGCAACTGGATTAATAATAAAATAGCTCATTGTAGAATTTGTTTAATACTTTAAAGTTTGGAAAGTCCTTTATAAATGTTGACTCATTTTTTCCTCATAAGGACCTGAGAAGCTCTATTTTATAGATTAAAAAACTGAAACAGATTTGCCTAGGATCACATTACTAATAAGTGTGTAAGGTTATATTTGAGCTTAGGTCTTCTTGACTTTAGGTTGAGTATTCTATCCACTGAGCTGCCTTTGATAGCATTTCCCTTTATTATCTTGATGAACTAATCCCCAAAAGCAAGACACAGAAAGAAAAGAGATCAATAGCTACATATATCAATATATATATATGTATATTTAATATAATTAATATGATACAATGTAATATAACATAGTATAGTGTAACATAACATGACATGATATAATATAATATAATTAAAATATTATCCTAGAAGATGTAGTGGGGGAAAATGCTGAATGTGGAGTCTGAAAACCTACCTTCAAATTCTGGCTCTGTCATTTAGTAATTGAATGACTTTGGGCAAGTTAATATTCTATTCTGGGCCAGTTTTGTCATTCATAAAATGTAAAAGTTAAACCAGATTCATCAAGGTTAGAATTTGGGGACCAAGAACCAGATTTAGGACAGCCCATTGGAAAGGTTTAACCATGTTTAGCTATCCAGGTTTGCCCTGATCTCCATATTCCATCTTCTTACTTCTCTTTTCAGATTTACGTCAATTATTGCCTATATCCTCATTATCTAATCTCACTAAGAAGAACTAAATTTTTACCTCTGAGCTCTATCCATACAAAGCCCAAGAGAAATCAGGACTGCTTAATATACCTTCCTCCATTCATTTTACTCACTCATTCAACACATCAAATAAATATTTATTGAGTAAACACATACAAGACACTGCACTAAACACTAGAGGAACATAAAATGCTAAATAAGATGCTATCTCTGCCCACTTTGAAAGACAGGAGACCGAAAGGTCAACTGAGCAGTTTAGCTTACCTCTGGGTGCCTCTTTTCAGTGAGTAGTCAAAGGGATCCTTGCTTCCAACATAACTCCTGTGCACTTGCAACTTATACGTTTCTAAGGGAATTTTTAAAAAATAATAAAGATCTAAACTAAGTAATTACCTGGCACACATAATCTTGCCGGGTTATCTGTACCTCCTGAAGCATTAATCTGTAGTTTCAGGCACACGGGATCAGGACACACCCCTTCAAGAAGGAAGGGAGAAAGAATTCTCTATGAGTCTTTTCCCTCCCCTTAGAGTCAATATCATTTTTGAAAAGAGGAAGTAGTCCAAAGCTAGAGCAGGTTTTTGAACTTGGGGAAAGGAAATGAACCGAAGGGAAAAACCTGAACTACTTTGGGGCAATAAAGAACACCTCCACTCCAGGCAAGTATTCTCCCCTTTGTTACAGCGAAAAGACCTTCTTCCTTAAATCTCACTTCTCACTTTATCTGCACCTATCTGAAGCACCTCTGATTAATGGGACTAATGGGAGGGAACCTGACAAGAGAAAAAAAAAAATCAAAATGTGCCAGGAACAAGTATATCAGGCATATTCTTTGTTCTTAAAGAATCTAGGGCCAAACCTGCTTAACTTCTTTAATAAAAGTCTCTTCCTCTTTCTTCAGATAGAAACAATGAAGAATCACATTCTACCCAGGACAGCACCTCTAAAACTCTTTCCTAATGAATTTTTGTTGTAGTTTGGTCATTCAGTCAAGTCTGACTCTTCATGACCCTGTTTTGGATTTTTTTGGCAAAGATACTGGAGTAGTTTGCCATTTCCTTCTCCAGCTCATTTTACAAATAAGGAAACTGAGACAAATGGGGGTAAGTGACTTGCTCAGGGTCACACAGCTACTAAGTGCTAAAGGTTAGATTTGAACTCGGGAAGATGAACACTATCCATTGTATCATCTAACTGCCCCATTACTAATGAATTTCCTATGAGTTGCAGTGACTATCCACAGTTATTATCTAATATATAAAATGAAGTACCTTTATCTAAATTAGGTAGATAATTCCTTCACAGTCATCCCTGCTATTGACAACTTTAAAGAGTCGAATGATTTTATACTCTGCTCCTTCACCACCCATGACTTTATTAAAAGAAATTTGGCTCCCAAGGTCCCATTAATGAAAGTATTCAATTAATATAAGGTAGTGATTAAAGGCCTTATGAGTAGTATGAACAAGTCTGTAGAAGTTGAGAGTTGGGAGAGATCACTCCTCACAGTCAGAGAAAGGGATGTGCTCTATGTTGAGTCTTGAAGGATATGAAGCACTTTTATATTCAGAAGTGAGAGAGGAACAGGTATTCCAAGGAAAGGCAGAAAGAATGAACTAGAGATAGGCAGGCACAAAGCATGTTAAGGGAATGATGGGTAATTTAGTTTGACTAAAGACTGGAGTTCATAAAGCCTTGAAATGTAAATTGGGGCCAACTTGTGAAGGGTCTTGAATGTCAAGCTAAGAAATCCAAACTTTATTTGGTAGGCTAATGAACAATTTTTGAGCAGTCATTGCTCTCATGTTGTCCAAATAGCTTGAGAGAGTCGACAGAAAGGACTCCAAACAATAGAAGTCTAGTAGTTTTGTGATTAAATTTTTCTTTAACATTTTTTGGGGGGAATCAGAATATACTATTTCTCCTCCCCTCTTTTGAATTCAATTCCCATTCTGAACACGTGACCCCATAGTTTTTTGTTTGTTTTGTTTTGCTAAAGAAATTGGGGTTGTGTCTTGCCCAGAGTCACACAGCTAGGAAGTGTTAAGTGTCTGAGACCACATTTGAATTCAGGTCCTCCTGACTATCTCTATCCACTGAGCCACCTAGCTGCCCCCCCCCCGTTTCTTTTTAAATTATCTCAAATAATTTGGAATTAAAGTTACTTTGTTCACAAGAGTTACAAATAGCACTATGGAAGACATTTAGCAAAGGACCCTTAGGCAAAGGAGATTTCCTTAGAGCTAAATTCTTAGGTAGAAACAAAAAAACAAAAAGAGCAATCGAACTTTTTGGGGTAGGCTCTTACCTAGAATCTTTGGATGGAAAGAGACCTTGAATCACATAAAAGACAACATGACATTGAGAATTGAGCTTGGAGTCAGGAGGGCCTTAGTTCTTATTCTACCTCTGACATTAACTAGCAGTGTGGTATCGGGCAATTCTTTTCAACTCTAAACCTCAGATGTCTCATCTGTAAAATGGGAACAAAAACAACTATAATAAAGTGACCCTCTTGGGATTGTCATAAGGCTCAAAGGAAATACTACATGTAAAACATTTTCCCAATTTTGTAGTATTATATAAAGGCTAGATAGTATCTGCATATATGTCATGTTATCCCAGGAGAATGTAATTCCTCAAGGATGAGGAATATTTTATTTCTTGCTGTTTTATCTATACCATCTTGCATGTAGTAGTTATTTAATAAATGCACACATTTTAGTATAAACTGCCTTGAGGTTAAAAATAGTTATCTGAATCCAAGTGAACAAATATACTTCTTTTTTAAAATCATTTTTAATGTCTCATTTAAGAAAAAGAGTCTAAATTAATTTTCTCCATGGACATAAGTTGTTCCATAAATAGAGTATATTTCTGGTTCACGGATGACTCACCAATAAACCATTTAAGAACCCATACTGCTTTTCTCCTAAAAAAAAAATCTGTTTATGTCTGCTACATTAAATTCTTCATTATTTCCTCGTGAAGAAACAGGGTTATTTCCTCCCTCCCTACACATACCCAAAAGAGAGGGAGCCTAGAAAAAAAAACCTGTAAACAGGTTGAGTTTTGAATGCATAATATTTATATTGCATTGGTTTACTGGCCTTGGGCAGGGCAGATCTTATGGGAATGGGATCAATGAGTAGGCAACCACCTCCAGGATGTTATTGAGATTTGAGGGGATGGTTAGAAAGGCCCTCTTGTTCTAGACATCTCCTCTGCTGGCCTATATGCACTATAAACACAGGGAAGCAACAAACTAACCAATCAATCAACAAGTATTTATTAAGCACTTATTATGTATCCTTACATTTCAGTAAGATTTGGATTGTTTCCATATGTTCCCTATCCTGAATGCCTCTATTAGACCTCAGTCCTGAGCACTGTACAAATGCTGAATAAATAAGAAAAGCCACTCATTAAGTCTTCCAATATCTTGGGTTTATTTGTGTTGGCTTTGTGTCTACAGACTGACCACTGTGGTTCCCACCCGAAGGGCAAGGTCACAGGAATAAACAGCAGCAACACTGATTCTGGGAGAAAGAAAATGGTAAATAGAAGACCAACTAGTAGAACTTAAAATCTCAAGGCAAATCAAATTAAAATTTTCAAAATATTTACTGATTACCCACTATGTGCAAGACACTTTTAAAATGAGTCAAGAGAATCAGGCAAGGAGTGAGGAGACCAATCCCAGGAAAATATATGAAAACACTCAGGGAAAGAGAAATGGCCTCAGTGGAATTTCTGAGAGCCCGGAGAACACCAAGGTTATCATGTTGGAATTGTAGGGCTGTGTTTCCTCCTGGGATACCCCAACATTTAGGGTTTAGCTGAAGATATCCATGGGATATCTTAACATTGCTTTCATCCTTCATTTTAGCAGGTATGAAGAGAAGAAAGAAACAGAGGTATAAGCAGAGCATTGTGGTCCATGTTACTAAATTTGGAAATATCTGATAGCATTTCCATACCTGTAGCATAGAACTCAAGCACTTGGTGGTCAAGGATAATAAGCTAAAAATAATAAACTCCCCAATGGCAGGCCGAGGCCCCAAGAGCAGAAGTATCGTGAGATTTCTTACTCTTTATCACAGGGCAGAGTTTTTACTCTCCAACTGAGGGCAGGGTATCATGCATAAGCCAGGTGTAAAAATTCCTAGTTACAGCTCTGGTAGATGTAATGAATGAAAAAAAAAAACTTGTCTCAAAGGATAGCTAGAACAGAAATTCTTAACCTGGGAGTTCCTGAGCATAAAAAACAACAGCAACTTATTTTGATAACTATATTTCAATATAACTATATTTCCTTTGTGATTCTGTATATTTTATTTCATGTATTTAAAGACATTTTAAGAAGGGGTTCAGAAGCCTCACTATACTGCCAAAGGGTTCCATGAAAACATAAGGATTAAGGATTAAGAAGCTTGAGTTAGAGTGTGTGGATATATAAATATAAAATCGATGGCCAGATTGAAAGATAGCTTAAAAGGAAATATCTTCCTCCTGCCACCCCAATGGGTTTGCCACTCATTCAAAAAGTATGGGAAACACTATTTTGTAGGGTTACAATTGATTTCCTGGGCTGACCCATCAACAGCTCATTTCCTAGAGGGAGACACAAATGGATTTGGACAAGATCTAGATTTTCCCTAAGAAGATAATAAATAACTATCATGACTGAAGAACTGGCAATAGCTGCTTAAAGCATTTAGGAAGAGCATTCATTGCCAGCTGGCTTTTCCATCATTGATGCCATCTTTTTCCCATTTATTTTTAATGGTTACTTCCTTAAGAAGAAAGCTAACTCAAAACTCTCAAATATAAGAAACAAATAAATAGCAACCACCACCTTGGTGCTTCAGTCCTGAGCTAAAGCAGCATTTTTCTAAAATTATCTAATTATTTTTTGTCAATTTTATCCATTTTAGACTCTCTAATTCTGACACTACAACATATTTTTACCATCATTATTACCATTTCTATTGAACAGAGAGAAGTTTGGTTTTCTACTCTGTGGGAGATGCAAGAACAGGTATATGTGGCCAAAAATCCAGTACATATGCTATGAGCTTTTGCCTTTTGATTGGCAAACTAATAAATGGTGCCCCTGTTGATATCTCATGTCCAAGTTAATTATTCATTTGTTTAATTGATTGTTCAGTCTTCTATTAAGGACATAACAACATAAAAAATGAAAGCTAATATTGAAAACCAAAGAGTACAAATTTATCACTTCAGACTCAGAAAACACTATTTTGATGTGATAATGTATCCTAATAAAGACAGTGATAAGTCCGTTAATTAAATATGTCAATAGTTAGAAATGGAAAGGTCAAATTAAACATAACTAGTATGCAAATTACTTAGATACTATTAGCTGATAGTAATGGATAACCTCACATTTACAGTCATGCTTTTTTTAAGAGAAATAATTTTCATAAAGTAATGAATAAGCATTTATTTGTGAAATATTCAGTTTACATTGAAAATGATTTTATTATGAATTATACCAGGAGATATTTTGGCAGATAGAGAAGACCTGTGTTAACTATACTTAAGAAAATAATATTCAGTGATTGGGAGTGCTATTTCAGGCATGAAGAATAATGTGAGATAAGACTGAGGGTGGGATATATCATAAATATCAGGGAGGAACTTTGCCTTACTGGATGACAGTTAGACAAATGCCAGAAGTTGATAAGGATAGCTAAACTCATCTAAGGTCTTAAAGTGTAGTGATAAGACCAGAAGTTGACATTTGGGAATATTGGTAGAGTCTGTGGAGGATTTTAGGATGGGATTTGATTCCACAAACATTGGAGCACCTACACTATGTCCCAAGTGCTGTATAAAGATGAAAATGAAAGTTGTTGTTCCTATGACACTCACATGGTATAATGGATAGAGGCCTGGACCAGGAATCTGGAAGATGGGATCAAATTCATTTTGGGGCTTACTAGTTGGGTAGCCCTTGAACAAATAAAGACTTCCACCTGCCTCAGATTTCTCAAATGTGAAAAGCAATAATAGCTTACAAAAATAAAATAAGACATTTAAATAAAATATTTGCAGTCCTCAAAGTATTGTATCAATGTAGGTTATTAATATGAATGCTGTTCCTCAATCTCTCTTGGCTTCGGTTTCTGATCTATAAAAGGAGAGGTTTGGAGTCAATTATCTCTAAGATCTTTTCTGGCTCTAAATCTATGATTCCATGATAATAATATACTTCCTAAGACCTAGCATGGACTCTACTAAGTAAATACAAAGTAATTTCAAGAGAGAGGGAGCTGTTAAACATTAAAGAGAACACAAAAGATTTTGTTTACCTGGGACACCTGAGGTATGTCTTAAAAGGACAACTAAAGATTCTATGAGGCAGAAAAGAAGAGGGTGTATATTCTGGGAAGGGGGGATCATTTGTATAAAAGTGCAGAGATAGGAAATGGCATTTTGTATTTTGCCGTGTACAGGGAACATCTGTTAGGTTAGTTTGATTGGAACAGAGTATGCCTGCTTGAAATAATTGATAAAGAAATGAATTTTCATTTATACTCTACAGGAGTCTATTCCTTCTATACTTAGCATTGATTAGTACTAAGACAATGAGATTTAAAACAACATTTGTCAGATTGTGGAAATAGTTGTAGCTGGGAAGATTTTTTTTTAAATTCAATAGACAGAGGAAAAAGTCATCAATCTCTCCAGGCACTGTTACTGGCCAATGACACCAGGTAAAGAAGGAGATACCACGGGTTTAGACTCCTTGCCCTTAGAAGTTGAGTGAAGAGATAAACACAGGTGTTCAGCACTTGTCAAATAATGAAAGAGGAGGCAAAAACAAATACAGGTGGTTTAGAAGCAGTTATCTTAATAACCATGCAAACTGGCTTTAGGAATCAAAGCTAACAATTTCAAACATTTCTTAGCTGTACAACCATAGGCAAGTCAACTGTTTGCCTCAGTTTTCTCATCTGTAAAACCAGCTGGAGAAGGAAATGCAAAGTCACTCATCTTTGCCAAGAAAACCCCAGATACAACAGAAATGATCAAATCTTAAAAAAGCTATAAAAAATGATTGTTATTGTTGCTATTATTCCTGATACCAATGAAATCACTGGTCTACTCCCTACCCAATCTTTTCCTTTTGGCAATGTGAACCTGCTGAATCAGTAGTACTTAGAAGAAATTATTTCAGGATAAAGACAAGTCATATACAAACTTATATAAATTATACTCATAGACAAGCATGTACAAGGACAAAGGAAAGGTCTAGACAAAGTATGCTAACAGCATTTAGGAAAGCAAGAAATCTCTCAGGTGGAGAAAACAGAAATTTTATGGAAGAAGTGATGATTAAGCTAGGCTTTGAAGAAAGTGTATTTCAACCTATAGAGATGAGAAGGGAATACATTCCAGGAATGGGGATTGCCAATGTGCACACATAGAAATTGGAGAAGTCGGGATGCAACTGTGAAACATGTGGTGGTTCAAAATGTATAATAGGGCTAGATAGATCACTTAAAGATGTTAAGTGACAACATAAGGACTTTATACCTTATTCTAGAACCTCTCTCTTAAAGGCAGTGTGTCATGATGGTTCAAATGGTTAGGTTCAAATCTTGCCTTTCATATTTTGTATTAGACTGGGAAAACTATATTCACCTTTCAGTAGGTAACTCTATAAGATATACTTTGCAGAGAGATTGTCAACCTGACTTGATAGGGGGAATTCCTTAATCTGGGAATAAGAAAAACCTGATGCTGTTTCATGCATTTACTTGCTGTATGACCCTGGGCAAGTTAATTAATTTCTCTCAGCCTCAGTTTCCTCATCTATAAAATGAAGATAAAAGCACTTAGCCCAGAGGGCTGTTGTAAAGATCAAATAAAATAATATATCAAGTGCTTGTGAACCTTAAAGAGGTATAAAAATGATTGTTATTGATGCTATTATTCCTGACACAGATGAAACCACTGGTCTACTCTTGTCCTATCTTACCCTATTGGCAATGTAAACCTGCTGAAGAAGTGGTATTTATAAGAAATCCTTTCAGGACAGAGACAAGTCATACACAAACTCATAAAACTTCAACCATATCTGTAAGGTTCTCCTATGCTGCTTTTCGCCTGGACTCTCAGAGACTATATACCAGCAATGAGAAGGCCCTATAAAATAGGAAAAGCATTAAGTATGGGCCCAATGGACCTAGCACCAACCACCATGCCAAGGAGCTCATCTCAAGAAGGTTGTAGCAATGGATGAAATGTGTCCAAGGTTGAAGGGAACTGAGTAAGGATATGTGATATTCCTAATAACATCATAGCTCTTTCCAAGACTTAATATTCAGAGGCACAGGAAGTTCAGTAGGATCAGTCCCAGAATCTTTGAATAAAAGAGCCAACCCCCTAATATAACTCCCCAGCCTGCTGCTTTTTCTCTCCAGAAGGCCCCTGAGAGTCCTCAAGTTCACCCTGGAGCTGCATTTCTGCACAAGCCAGACTAAGGGAGAAACTTAATACAAACAGACCTTGGGAAGAACAATGCTGTGTCCATGAGATCAGTGAATCAAACCAAACATGATGTGCAGAATGCCAGACAGGCTCATTCCTGTTGATGAGAACCTCCCCCAGAACAAAAGAAATCTGATTCCAATCCTGAGTAGTTTTGTTTTATTTAATTTTATTTAATTTTGCTTTTTTTTGACATCCCGGCTGTGCTAAACTTCCTCTGGAGGACAAACATCTGAGAAAGATGTGGCCAGAGATTAGGACATTCTTTGATTGTTGTTTTTTTAGCCATCCCACATGTTGACCCTTGGTCCTTGGAGTGTCCCCCAAGCAGAGGGAGACATCTAGTGGTCAAACCATCTGGACAAAGCCACATAGTAAAATCAACTGACTGACTAGCTGGGCAGTAAAGGATTTCTTAGTCCTTGGCAAGACTGGCCTTTGTATATTTCCATCCTTAATAAATATGAAAGTTTGAACCTGCTACTGAAACATGTGGAGTTCAGGATCATTTCCCATTCCTAGTCTTTGGGAAGATTAACTTTTAAAATATTTTTAAGCACAATGGAACCACATTAGAAGAAATATTGAGTTATAGTTTTTTTCTGGGAAGAAAATAATTTGAAAATGAGCATTATATTTCTGTTCTTTATCTTACCATGAGCTGGGCTGAAGTCCCAGTTCTGTATCTTACTAATTGTGTGATTTTGAGCAAGCTACTACATCTCTCTTTACTTATCTGGAAAATGGGGGAGTAGGGTTGTATCTGATTGTCCCAGAGGTCCCTTTCAGTTCCGGATCTAAGATCTAGGATCTTGTGATTTCTCCCTGGACTTCAGTTTCTTCTTCTGTAAGATGAGAGGGTTAAATGGGATAGCCAGCTCCAAATCCAGAATCTTGCACATTTTCTTGATCTAATGCCATAAGATCTTGAGATTTCAGCACAACTCTGTTCTATTGTGCATATGCATGGTTGAAGATAATCAAGGCTAAGTCTCTGGAAAATTACTTCTCTCTTCTGTATTTTCATACACTGGCTTCTCTTTTCCTGCTTCCAAGTACCCAGGGCTTCCAAGACCCTTTCTCTACTATGAAACCTCAAAGGTTCTGATAGAATCATAGATTCATGGATGTAGAGATGGAAGGGACTTCAGAGATCATCTATTCTCTTCCATATTTCTCCCCCTACCCATTTTATAGATAAAGAAACTAAGACTTAGAGAAGTTAGCTGCTTTCCTAAAGATTACATGGGTGTAAGGTATGTAAGATAGTAAGGTGCTAAAGTAAGTAAGGTAATACCTTACTTACTTTTTAGCAAGGTATTATTTTAGCAGCAGGAAAACCTGAGTTCAAATCTCATCTCAGATATGTGACCCTGCTTGCCTCAATTTCCTCATATGTAAAATGAGCTGGAGTAGGAAATGGCAAACCACTATAGTATCTTTACCAAGAAAGTCCAAAATGGGGACATGAAGACTCAGGTGTGATGAAAATGACTCAATGATGCCCTTGAGATTTCTTCTTCAGTTGTACTTTGAATCACTGAGCCTAGACATATGATTATTCAACGTAACTATTTAGTTATAGTCGAAGACAATAAAGGGAACATTCTTTCTTGCCATTAGCAGAACTTACCCATAAAATGTATATTTATTGAAGCAAAATAATCATAAAGTGAGACTACTTTAAATTGATTGACTCTCAAACTCTTGCTCTTGCTATCATTGAAACAAACAAGCCTTTATCAAATCCATGCCACCTTGTTCCTAACTAACTTGGACTCCAAAGACAAAAATGAAATGGTTCCTACCCCTCAAGGAGGTTACATTCTATATTATTCTGAACTCAATGGAATACCTAGCAAGAGAATGGACAGTTTAGAGTAGAATAAACAAGTTAAGTATGGTAGAAAAAATGTCACAGGAACAGATCAGAAACAGGAGAGCAAGAAATTATGGAAACAGGTTGATGTACTGGGAAAAGAGCTGAATCTGGGGTCAGAAGACCTAGATTCAAATACATTCTCTATTGCTTATTGATTTGGAGCAAATTATTTCACCACCTCAGTTTTTTTCATCCATAAAATGGGACAAAGTGGTAGAATATGTGACCTTTTAGATTTCTCTCAGGGCTAAAATCTGTAAGATGAAAGAATTACTCAGTATCATTTATTCTAATTATTTTTAAAGTACAATAACTTTTGTTATTTAGCCATCTTTCAGTAAAATCTGGTTCTTTGTAACCCCATTTGGGGTTTTCTTGGCAAAGATACTGGAGTGGTTCGTTATTGTCTTCTCCAAATCATTTTACAGATGAGAAAACTGAGGCAAAGGGTAAGTGACTTGCTCAGAGTCATGCAGCCAGTAAGTGTCTCAGGTCAGATTTGAACTCGGGAAGATGAATCTTTCTGACTCCAGGCCCAGTATTCTATGCACTGTACCATCATAACTTAGGGAGTAGAAAAATCCTTTCACTTTGAGTGAAATGTTCTGAGTGGCTCTTGAAAACAGCAGGGCAGTGAAATAGCAAGTTTCCAGTGTTGTGGGGTGAGGGCCATTTTGGGGACAAGTTGAAGGTAGTGATTATGAGACTGGCATATAATGCATAGAGTATTCAACTTAGAGTTGGGGAAGATCATGGGATCAATTCCTGCCTTCAACAGGATGTGACCCTCAAGAAATAATTTAATCTTCTTGAGCTTTTTTCCCTATCTTTGAAACAAGATGATTGTTCTTAATGATTTCTAAAGTCCCTTCCATTTCTGAATCTCTGAATCTGTGATCTTATAACCATGTAATCCCACATAAAAAAAGCCCAAATTTACCTCAAGCATATCACAGCACCTCTAATTCCCCCATTTAAGTAAGAGATTTTCCAAGTTCAAGGCTCTCCCATCAAACAGAAAGATCTGCTCTTATCTGCTCATCCACCTTTCTATACTCAATTGCCTCCTTGGGCTCACCAAGAGACCCTGAATGGGAACATCTGGAGCTATACAGCTAATAATTGCTATATTATTCACCAGATTACCATTGTTTTCTACCTTAATTTGGAAATCATCAATGCATTGGTAAAATTATTGCCCAAGTGCTCCTTAAAGAACTGTAGGACTTAATAGAGAAGACTTCTAAAAATGCACAATGAGGATATCTGTAAGGCCACTGGATAGGAAAGAAGTAAACTTCTTTGGGAAGAAGGAGAATTGGAATTTAAAATTAGACCAATATTACAACCTCTTAAAAAGAAGTTAGTAGGGCAAAGAGAATAGTGGATACTTTGACTTTTGTTTCCTTATAGCTCTGTAGAATATTTCATAACAACTTGGTGCCTTCACTACTTGATTCCCTTCACTATGAAATTTTCTTTTAAAAAGAAGTAATAGGACCTTGGGCAAGTCACTTAACCCCAATTGCCTCAGGAAAAAAAAGAGTAATAGTAAAAACTAAAAAAAAAAAACTATAAAAACAATAAAAAGTTTATCTCTTACCTTCTGTGATACTATTCAATCCCAGTGTTCCTCCTACTTCTCCACTATTTCCTTCAGTAAGAGCCATAATTCAGGCCTTTTAATGTCTGGAACAAATTTAGATTTTTATTTGGGGGGTGGGAAAGAGGCAGTGGATGGTGCTGAGAATTTTCACACATCTCCTATGTTGGATTCAGACATGTCAGAAGAGGGCTGTAAGAATAGAATCAATTGTTGATCCCCTAACATAATAAGCACACAGGATATTTATACTGATAATCCACTGAGCATAACAGCTAAACTGGCATCCATAGTAATCTCCATTCTTATTACTATTTCCCTTCTTTTGCTCAGGCTAATTTTGGCTTCAAATGCCCTACCCAGCTTTTGTTATTTATTTAAATCCTACACACATATAAATACACACCTATATGTATGTGTGTGTTTGTATTTTAAATACATAGCACATAGTATGCTCTTGATATATACTTCATTCAAGTGATTGGCACATCACTTGATAAATGTTTTATTTATTTATTCCATTATTCATTCATTCTTTTATGGTCTAAATCAAGTTTCATAAAATTTGTAACAGAAAGCTTTGTAATGGTCAATGTTGAAGAATTACCCATACATATGTTTTGCAAATAAAAAGTTTTAATAAAAAAATAAATAAATCAAGTTCCATATCTTACATGAAACTTTTTAGATGATTCAAATCCATACTATGCTGATCTTTCCTGTCTGGAATCTTTCTTTTCCTTCACTGCTCCCTCTACTTTATATCCAAACAGTTACCAAATTTCTTTAGTTCTAAGCCCCCAATTTCTCTCAAATCTGTAACCTTTCCACAAGCACAGACATGCTCCTATTTCAGTCTTTTATCACTTCTTGCCTGTATTATTGACATCCTCTACCAATTAGTCTCCCTACTTCTAGCATCTCTCCTCTATAATCCATTCTCCATAGAATAGCCAAAGTAATTGTTTACATAGGTTTGACCATGTCCTCTTTTCAAGAACCTTTCAATGGCTCTAGAATAAAATGCAAACAGCTCTACCTTGGATTTTAAGACCTTCCACAATCTGGTGATAGCTTAGCTTTGTGTCATTATTTCATATGACGCCCATTCTGCTCAAATCAGTGTACTCAATGCTCCCTGAACTAGGCAATCCATTTCTTTAAACTGGTGCCATTGAATAGGCCCTTCTCCAGAACTGGAATTTGTTTCTCTCCACCTGCACATCTTAGTCTTAATTCTCAGTATCTTTCAAAATACAGTTCAATATTCACCTCCTACTCAAAGCTTTTCCTAATCCTCCTTTTTCTCTACTCTTTCCCTCTTCAAATTGTCTTTTATTTATCTGAGTACATATTGTTTAAAACTACTAAAATGGAAGCTCTCTGAGGGCAAGATTTAGGTTTTTTTTTTCTGTTTCCCTAGCACTTATCAAAGATGCTTACACATGATTCCTACTTAATAAACTTTTGTTGAATTAAATAGAGAACATTGCATTCATGCAATGTAAGATCTAGTCCAGCACTCAATGATGAATCATCTTATCTATTAACTATTTTTATTTAATGTGTTAGTTTTGCCTTTCAAAGTGTGGTGTGAAGTCCTTAAGGGCAAAGTCCTATCTTATATTTCTTTTAAAAAAATCAAAAACATGAGATGGAGGCTCAGTAAATGCTTCTTCACTCTAGTACAGTCATAACTCAACATGAGACATAGTATGTGCTAGTGAGTAGAATTCTGTGTGGGATAGTTAGATTATGCAATGGATAACCTGAGTGCAAATGGCCTCAGACATTTATAAACTGTGTGACCCTGGGCAAATCGCTTAATCCTGTTTGCCTTAGTTTCCTTAGTTAAATGTGCTGGAAAAGGAAATGGCAAACCACTCCAGTATCTTAGTCAAGAAAACCCTAAACTAGGAGTCATGGAGAGTCAGATATGACTGAAAGGACTGTTCAAAAAAAAATAATTCTAAGCATTTGAAATCTAGAATTTAGTTTATTGCTTTAATAAAGGGTCTGGCCTGTAATTATTCTATAAGAAATGATGAGCAGGCAGATTTCAGAAAAGCCTTGAAAGACTTACATGAACAACTGCTGAGTGAAGTGAACAGAACCAAGAGAACATTGTACACAGCAACAATAGGATTATGTGATGATTAACTATAATAGACTCAGCTCTTCTTAGCAATATAGTGCTCTAAGACAATTTCAATAGATAAGTAATGGAAACTGCTATCTGAGACCAGAGAAAAGTATGTAAACTGAGTGTGGATCAAAGCATATTATTTTCACTTTTTTTGTTTTTCCTTTTGCACAGTTTTCCCCTTTTGTTCTGAATTTTTTTTCAACAGTATAGAAATATGTTTTAAATGATTGCACATGTATAGCCTATATCAGAATGCTTGTTGTCTTAGGGAGAGGAGAAGGAAAGGAGGGAAGGAAGGAAAAAAGTAGAATTCAAAATTTTACAAAAATAAATGTTTAAAACTATCTTTACATGTAATTGGAAAAAAAATAAAATATTATTAAGTGAAAAAAAGAAAAATCTTTTTTAAAGAAGTTTTAGACTCTAGAATCTAACTAGATGGTATAGGACTAAGCACTGGGACTGGAATCAGAAAAACCTGAGTTAAAATTTGGCTTCAGACACTTAATTAGTTGTATAACTCTATACAAATTATTTAACTTCCCTCTATCTTAGTCTATGCAATTGTTCAATGAGGGCTGAATGATAGAACCTATCTCCCATGGTTATTTTGAGAATCAAATGAGATAATATTTATAGTGGCTAGGTGCTTAATACATACTGATTTCCTTCTTTCATCATTCATATGGTTTTAACTATATAAATTGTTATAAAGGCTTATACCATGTAATTTGAAAAGCATTATAATTCAAGAAGAATGACAAAAAGTTTCATTCATGTACTTTACAATTTGCAAAGCATTTTTACTTTGTTGGTTGGAATAAACAATAATTCTCTGAGGAAGCAATTGTAATTCCTGTTTTACAAATAAGTAAAAGATTAAAAGAGTTTAAGAGTTGTTAAGAGTAAGAGATTAAAAGAGTTTAAGGGTTGTTATTGTTGTTTGTCCTTCATTCTTAAAGGACTAATGACATCCTAACGAGCATGATGTCTTTACTTAAGAGTGAATTGGATTTAATTGAGTCAGAGCTGTGTGAAGTTGTCAGCCTCACTCTCTCCTCCATAGGCATCAAAGTCCAGTGGTAAGACATAAGTCAAGACAACTGGTGATGGATGATCCAAAATGCAGTGGGCAAGGTTAAGGGACTCTCATATTTACTTGGAATTTTAAGGCATACAGAACCTTTTTCTCATAACACTGATAAATAGCTAAATTTTCTTGCCTTTCTTACGTAGTTGAGAAAATAGAAGCATCAGTCAGCTAGTCAATTTAAAGCAAGTACTGGCTCCTTGGCCCCAGGTTTAACCATTTGTTATGTCTTGTAGTGTCTCAAAGTGGGAAAAGAACATTTTAATTTTAAAAAATAAATGATGCATATTTTTGGTATTAAAAGATAAAATATTTTGATATTATATGTGTGTTTTTATGCATCATCTATAAAACAGAAATAATAACAGCACCTACCTCACAGTCCTGTAGTGAGACTCAAATGATAAAACCTATGCAAAGTGCTTTTTAAACCTTAAAGCACTATATAAATTCTAGTTATTATTAGTACTATTATGATTATTATTAGTCCTCCATTCTAGAATAATAAAGTGATAAACCCTAGAATAATTAGGTAATAAATGTGTAAGGGATCTTTGGAATAATCTAATCCAATTTAGAAGAGGGAAAGTGACTTATTCAAGGTAATATAGCTAATTAGTGCCAAGGATTGGACTAGAATACAAATCTCTTGATTCCTAATTAATCAGCAAAAGTGGGTTCATTGGCTATAACACTGACTCCTCAGTCAGGAAGTTTTAGTTCAAATTCAACCGCAGATATTTACTAGCTATGTGACCCTTGACAAATCACTGAACCCCTGTTTTCCAGACTTTTCTTAACTCTAAAATAAGAATAAAAATAACACTTCCTAAGATGGTTGTAAGGATAAAATGAGATTATATTGGAAAAATCACTTAGCACAATGCCTGGCACAGGGTAGGTATTTCATTCATATATATACAGAGAGACACAGAGAGAGAGAGATGTATCTATATCAATATATCTATCTATGTGTATATATACATATTTTTTTCTTTTCTTCCATCCCAGTATTCTTTCCTTTATACTTTGCATCTTCTTCAGTCTTTGAGTAATTCTCCTTTCTTTTCTCTCCATATCCTTATCCTTTCCAATCTTGTCCTTACAGGAAAAAGAAAAATAAATAAACAAATAAAGAGAATGTATGGTAAAAAGAAGAAAAGGGGCAGCTTTTTGGGGGAAGACCTTTCTCTTGAATCTGTGAAAGCATTTCATTTCTGACATAAAGCATTTTAAATGTTGGGAAACTACCTCACCATGTTAAGATCAGCCTCTAGCCCAGTGTAGGTACCTAATATATTTTTTAAGTTAAGTCAACAAGCCCTTTTTAATCACTTATGATATGCCTATACTATTAAAGGGACAGCTGGGTGGTGCTGTGGACAGAGTGAAGAGCCTGGAGTCAGAAGACTCACTTCCCTGAATTCAAGTCCTGCTTCATACACTCTGGGCAAACCAGTTAACCCTTTTGACTCAATTTCCTCATCTATAAAATGAGTTGGAGAAGGAAATAGCAAACCATTCTAATATCTTTGCCAAGGAAACCCTAAATATGATCACGAAGAGTTGGACATCACTGAAAACAACTGAACATCAACAGCATGTAGTTAAAAGCATTAATTGAGCCCTATTCCCATTCTCTCAAGCCTAAACACTTTTTCTGGTATTTAAAACCCTTCATAATTCAGTCTTCTGTCTCTCCTGAATAATTTTCTATCTTTCTCAATATATCTCCTCCTTAGTCCACTTAGCCCAAACTATTCAGTTTTCTGAGCTCAGTTTTGTGTGTTTCTTCATCAAAGATTTCATTCATATCCTTTTGAACCAGAATTTCTCCTTTCCCTATATTTCCCTAACTTAAAAAAACAAAACCTATACATTTTTCAAGTTTCTGTGTTCTCCATGAAGCCTTCTATGATTACCCCTTTTTTCACCAATGTCTTTCTCTTCTGAACTCTGTCCAATCTCTACCACACAATTCAACATTTGACTAATAATACTAGATTTTATATTTAATTGTTTTGTCATATGTCAAGTGAAGAATTCCAGAATCTGAGATCTGAAAAGGACCTCATAGGCTATTTAAATAATTATATGTGACAGTATTTTCCCTATTATAGTTCACTAAATCTGCAAAAAAAAAGTTTAATAGTTCTCTAATTAATGATCACATTTATTTCCAATTTTTGTTACCACAAAAAAAGTATTTTTACTAATATTTTGGTAATTTATTATCTTTTCATCTTCTTAGGCATATATGATTAACATGAGGATATAGAAATTTCATTAACTTTTTATCATAATTCTAAATGCCTCCTAGAAAGATCAAACGATTCACAGTTCTACCAAGAGTGTATTAGGCCTTGCAGCATTGATTATTTCTTTCATTTCTTACTTATACCAAGTTTTGGGGTATGACGGGAAACATCAGAGTTGTTTTGATTTACATTTCCATATGATTTCTAATAACTTGGCATTGTAAGAATTCCTGAGTCATATTGTTTGACTACGTATTCAGTAGGTTAATGACTTTTGATCTTAGAAAGTTGTATTTATCTCATATATCTTGGATATCAGACCTTTATCAAATATAATTGATCAAAGGAATACCAATCAAAGCTTTCCCTTCTTACCTTAGCTGCAATGATTTATTTATACAAAATTTTCTTTTGGATATTTCAAGTACCTAAAATATCTAATTTGCTTTTTGTGATAATGCCTTCCCCTCATTTCAAGTACCTAAAATATCTAATTTGCTTTTTGTGATCATGCCTTCCCCTCATTTGGTTAAGATTTCTCTCCCTATGAAAGATATCATCTCGTTGTTGTTTAATTGTTTCAGTCATGTCCTAATCTTTGTGACTTCATTTGAGTTTTCCTTGACAAAAATACTGGATTTGTTTGCCATTTCCTTCTCCAGCTCATGTTAAACATAAGGAAACTGAGGCAAATAGGATTAAGTTACTTGTCCAGGGTTGCACAGCTAGTATGAGTCTGAGGTCATATTTGAACTCATGAAAATGAGTCTTCAAGTCCAGCACTCTATTCACTGCACTATCTAGCTCACTGCACTATACTAGGGTATCTTATTCTCTTCTATTTTTATTCTATGACATGAACTTTTATATTCAGCTCCCATATTCATTTCCTCAAATCATTTTTATATGAACTGTTCTCTAGGTTGGGATTAAATCTTAGCTCAGCTGTCAGATCTGAATTCTAATCTTTTGTGACCTTAGCTAGTCCCTTCACCTTTGGGGACTGTAACTTCCTCATCTGCCAAATGAGGGAGTTGGACCAGCTAAATTTTCAAAATGCTTGCTTTACTGAATCCATAATTCTATAATTCTAGCCACATCTCCTCAACCTTGAATTTATGAACTTAATTCTTTGAAGTATAAGATTTTATATTCATCCCTATTAAATTTCATCTCTTATATTTGACCCAGTATTCTACTTTTTATCAAATTTTACTTCCCTCATTGAGATTGTAATGTTTTAGATAGTAGAGGCCATGTTTAACACTTCTGTCCTTCGTAACCTCAAGTGAAATAGAAAATACATATTATATACCTAGTATTATCTGATTGATTGTTTAATAAGGTATTGTAGAAAGATAACTAGCCTTGTAATCAGCATACATAGATCCATATCCTAGCTTTGCCACTTACTGATCTTTGATAAATTCCTTTACCTCTTTACACCTTAGTTTCCTCATTTTTAAAATGATGGGGTTGGGCTAGATAAGGTGTCTTCTAGCATTAGTGCAGTCTTACTAGAAGTTAGCTTATTTATCTTAGAGGGATTTAAAGTAGATTTTCTTAAAAGTCCTTTCCAATTTTAAATGTGATAAGTCCAATCTTTGCCCCAAATCTGACCCCTGCTATATACTATTATAACCTTTAGGTGGCAGTAAAACATGGCCATATCAATACATGGTCAGGCCTTCAAGTGATTTGGATGGTGGATTGTATTAGCAGCAAAGTGACCTATGGTTGTTTTTCCCTTCTAATTACTTTGTTTTGTTCAGTATTAGTGATATTAACAGCTCCATTAAGTTCATAGAATTATTTGAATGTTCAAGCAGAAAGAGATCTAAGAGATTTGTGCTTTGGAAGAGGAAGTTAGAAAGCAGGATAATATTATGTCTCTCCCTCTACCTTTCCCCCCTCACTTTTAAGGTCTCCCAAAGTCTCTACCTTGTTTTTATACCCAGAGTTTGTTTTCTTGATAAATATTAATACTCATACTATTATTGTATGTTTTGGGTGTTTTTAAAATTGATGAAGATTTTCAAAGATGACTCAGCTATGTGGTGTTATTTTCATCAAAAGCTCTATGAAATATTTGAGTCATCAATAACTGGCTTAACTAGTTCTCCCCATCTCCACTGAATACCTTAATTCTTTCATTTGAGAGGCATAGATGTCTACAGTATTTGAAAACTAAAGGTGAAAGTTTACATGAATTACTTCTTTATGCAGTGGAAAGAACAAAAGATTTTTTAAGTCAGAAGTCATGGCTTCAAATTCCAGTTCTATTACTGACCACAGACATAAATTTGAGCAAATTACTTGATCTTTAGGCTTCTGTTTCTTCCTTGGTAAATTGAGGATGTTATACTAGAGAATGTCTAAGAGCCCTTATAACTCTAATTCCATTATTTTATGAAGTGACATTGGTCAGCTAGTCCAAGTGAAGTGGCAATATACTTATGATCTACTACTAGTCAATAGAATGGTCACCCATCCTTTGAAGTATTATTTGATTGATATAAAGTCATTGACAGTTTCCAGGAACCCTTGGGTATCTTCCAAAGATAGAAATATATAAGAATATAGAAAGATCCCTTCTTAAACATAATTCTCCTTAAAAATATTTAGTGGTTCCCTATTATATTACAATATAAAATACAAATTCTTTAGTCTGGAATCAAGCCCTCTATTCAAAATATAGTTTTAACTTAACTTTTTTATTCTATTCTGTTTTACTCTTTCTAAACTAGTTTGATCTTTTTACTTAAACTTACATTTTTTTCTGATGTCTTTTGCTTTTATATTAAAATCATGTATCTGAATATTTGTTTTATTTTATGCTACTTTTCTTCACATACTCCATATTCTAGCCATGGTAATTTGCTTATTGCACCCTGGTCTCTGTCACCTCTTGTGTATTAACATATCACACCCAAATGCCTGGGATAGATTTTGTCCACATCTCTGCCTTTTGAAATCCTTCTTTGGTTAGAGCCAAAATGGCAAAATAGAGACAACAACTCAGTTGAAGAAGAGGAAAGAGAAAGGAAGAATAGGGAAGTTATCTTACATAAGTGGCACCCAAGGACAACTTTTTTATACTTGGAGAGAAAAATGGAGGAACAAGTAATGCTTAAACAAGTAATGCTCTCATCTGAATTGGTTAAAAGAGGGAAGAAGGCCCATCAATTGGGAAATGGCTAAACAAGTTGTGGTACATGATTATGATAGAATAGTAATGAGCAGAATGGTTTCAGGAAAAAACAACCTGGAAAGACATATATGAATTGATGTAGAGTGAAATGAGCAGAACCAGATTATTGTACATGGAAACAGAAATATTGTAATAATGATCAACTATGAAAGATTTAACTATTCTATTCAATACAATAATCCAAGACAATTCCAAAGGACTCATGATGAAAAATGGGCAACTAGATGACATAGTGGATAGCATGCTAAGCCTTGAGTGAAAAAGACTTATCTTTCTGAGTTTAAATCTGGCCTCAGACAGATAGTAGCTTTGTAACCCTAGGTAAGTCACTTATTCCTGTTTGCCTCAGTTTTCTCACCTGGAAAGGGAAATGAAAAACAAACAAACAAACAGTGGTTTATTTGTCAAAAAAAATCCCGAAAAGTCAGACAGGACTGAAATGACTGAATAAGAACAACATGATGAAAAATGTTATTTACCTCCATAGAGAGAACTGATGAACTCAGTACAAATTGAAGAATACTTTTATTTTATTTTTCTTCCTTTTTTCTTGGAAAATGACTAATGTGGAAATATGTTTTGCATTATTTCACATAGCATCTTACTAAGTGGAGGAGAAGTTGTATGGAGGAAGGGAGAGAAATTTAAAGTGTTAAAAATAATGATTTTTTTTTACCCTTTGCCCCTTTTATTTTTTATTAAAGCTTTTTATTTGTATAACATATGTATGGGTAGTTCCCCAGCATTGATCTTTACAAAGCTTTCCATTACAAATTTTACCCCCGCTCCCCTCCCATCCCCTAAATGGCAGGAAGTCCACGACATGTTAATAATGTTGAAATACTTGACAAGTTATGCAACAAAAATCCTATCTACAAGAAAAAAAGAAAATCAGAGAAAGGCAACACAATGCAAGCAAATATCAATAGAGATCATGAAAATGTTACGTTGTGGTCCATATTTCATATCCCTCTCTCTGGGTGTATATGGTTTTCTTCAGTGAACAATTGGAACTGGTTTGAGACAATTCTTTGTTGCAGAGAGCCATGTCCATCAGAATTGATCATCATGTAATACTGTTGTTGCTGTGTATGATGATTTCCTGGTTTTGCTTGTTTCACTCAGC
>JAJPUD010001727.1:380637-396314 GCA_023553655.1 Myrmecobius fasciatus | reverse complement strand
TGATAACAATCATTAAACAATAGAGGGCTAAGTCTTTAGGTTTATTTTACTAATTCCAAAATCATCTGGTTTTATACATTCTTTCATCTTACACACTCAAAAAAAATAGCATGAAAGATTTTATCAATGCTTTGCTAAAATCTAAATAGAACAATCTAGCAACTGTACAAAAAAAATGAAGTTAGTCATCTGAGAGCCATTTATGATGGAGCTGTGCTACTTATTCATGTTCATTGATTCCTTTTATGAATGTTCACTAAACATTCCTTTGATAATATGTCTTATAATTTTGCCAAAAATTAAATTAAGCTCACTGCTCCACAGTTTGCACATTTCATTCTCATCTGTTTCTTGAAATTACTTTTCTTAAATCTACTTCTGCTCTACATGATTTATCAAACATCCATGAAACTTTTAGTAATCTGGAATATAGTTCCTCTGGGCCTGATGACTTGAAGTCACTAAGAGTAATTGGATATGGTACTTTTTCTTCTACTAACATCTCTATTTGTTTTGTCCATCAATGCCTGATTGATCATTTTTGTTCTGTCCTTTCTAGTCCAGAGAATACTCTCCCTTTTCAGAGAATACGGAAACATCCAAGATGAACAGCTCTGCCTTCTGTTTGTCATTAGTCATCATTGTTCTTTCAATAATAATGGTCCTGTACCTTCCCTGATCCTCTTCCTTTCCAAAGTAATTAAAATAATCAAATATGAAATAATGAGAATACTAGTTAAGTTCATACCTTTGGTAGCCCTTTTTAAAAGGTCCTCTGTTGGCTCTGGGGATAAGCAGGAATACCAGGTTCAGTTCTGAGGGATCTTTAGTCTTTAATAAAAAGGGGACCCTTTAATGACTTAAATATAAAGAGTGACACTAAAGCAAAATAGGAGAGCAAAGAATAGTTGATCTGTCAAATCTTTGGAGAAGGGTGAAAATTCTGACCAATCAAGAAATAAGAGAAAATTAAGAAATGCAAGATGGATAATTTTGATTATTTTAAATTGCTGGTATGTGTCCTTCATTCTCAAAGCAGACCATGACTTCAGGGAGGTAATGTCATGACATTCAACTGAAATGGATTTAAGTGAGGGAGAGCTGTGTAAGGTTACCTGCCTCACTTTCCCCTCCAGAGTCAGATATAGGTCCAGTGGCAGTGGCCAGATATAGATCAGAATCATTGTAGATGGTCCTGGATGAAATGAGAGACCTTGTTTGCCCTTTTAAAGCTAAGGTCTCAGATTGACTGAGGCTGTATTCATTAGTTGATTAAGGCTAGGTAGAAATTGAGTCAAAGAATCGCCTTTTTCAACTAGTCCAAAAGAAATTTAAATCAATAAATCCAGGAGGGTAAGACCCTCGTGGTATCTTAAATTTAAAAAGATTTGCACAAATAAGACCAATGAAGTCAAGATTAGAAAGGAAGTAGAAAGATGAAAAACAATTTTTACAGCCAGTGTTTCTGGGAGAGATCTCATTTCTAAAATATATAAAGAACTGAATCAAACTTATAAGAATACAAGTCATTCCTCAAATAATAAATAATCAAAGGATATGAATAGGAAATTTTCAGATGAAGAAGTTAAGGATATCTATAGTCATTTTTAAAAAATACTCTAACTCACTATTGATTAGAGAAATGCACATTAAAATAAATCTGAGGTACCTCTTCACACCTACCAGCTTTACTAAGATGACAGAAAAAGAAAATGATAAATGTTGGATGAGATGTGGGAAAACTGAAACACTAAAACACTGTTGGAGAAACTTCGAACTGATCAAGCTCAAATGCCCCATTAAATATTACCTAAGCTTAATTTTGATGCAAGTCCAGGATCTCCCCAAACAAGATGAGAAGAAAAAACTTTGATATACCAACAATTATGTAAACAATAATAGCTAATATTTATATAGTTTACTATGTGCCAGGAACAGAGCTGAGCACTTTATAATTATTATCTTGGAAGGAAGGAAGGAAGGAAGGAAGGAAGGAAGGAAGGAAGGAAGGAAGGAAGGAAGGAAGGAAGGAAGGAAGGAAGGAAGGAAGGAAGGAAGGAAGGAAGAAAGGAAGGAAGGAAGGAAGGAAGGAGCTTGAGGTCCATGCTCATGCTTAGCCAAAATAGATATCTTAGTTGTCATGTGTTTATAGCCAATATATTCCTAGAGCAGAGGAGCTTTCTATGATTCCCTCTCCCCTTAGGTAAAGGCTTGAAGATTCTTGTCTTCGCAGTAAATGGAAAGTGAAAGACAGAGATAAGGCAAAGTTACTCCCAATCCACTAAATTGGCCACTTCCCTTGGCTTAGTGGTAGGAGTATACTTGAGTAAACTCAAATTGGATTGTTATACTCACTTTTTCTAGACTTATATCTTACTCTCCTCCATGAATTCTAGCCAAACTGCCAGAATCTATCCAAATTGAGCTTCTTCCTGTCCCCCCCAGACAACATTGTCTCATATCTCTGTGTCTTTACATAGACCACCACCCCCCATGCTTTAAATGTACCTTCTCTCTTCTACTTTTTGTTGTACCTGGTTTTCTTCAAGATTTAGCTTGGGTACCAACTTCTTCAATAAAAGGATTTTCCTGATCTCACAACTATTCTGCTCTTATGTGAAAGAAAGAAAAAAAAAAGAAATAGAAATATCAGGAGTCCTTGATCTATAGATGACACAAAGTACTTTCCCTGGAGACAGAAAGATACATCTTCCTGAGTACCAACCCAGGTTCAGGCACTAATGTCCCTGGGCAAGTCACTGTTTTGCTCAATTTCTGGATCTGCAAAAGAGCTGAAAAAGGAAATTGTAAGACACTCTATATACCTTTGCCAAGAAAATCCCAAATAAGTCACAAAGAGGTGGACACAATTGAAATGACTCAACAACAAAATTAAACTATGCTCCTTCTATTAAGCCTCAAATATACCACAACTGTAAAAATGCTTTAAAAAGTGTTTAATTGTATTTCACCAGATGGGGCTATAATTCCATTCAAGAAAATCTTTTTTTTTTTCCCTTATGGCTAGTCAGTAAGCAATAGTGGTCATTACAAAATTAAATTTAACATCCTGATAAGAAAAGAAAAGAAATCAATCCAAAGGTTATTCAGTTTTGTTGTTTTGGGTTTTTTTATCTTAAGCTAAAAAAAATGTAGGCATTAGGGAAGAAAAACTTAAAGGTAAAGTTTTAGAAGTCAATAACCTATAAGAAGCCTGAAGATTATTTTTAAAATAACTTATTTGAAGCCCAGGATAAATGAGTGCAGGTTAAAAAAAAAAAAGCAAGCATTGAGGAAAAACAAACCCAGCATGGTTGACTAACACAGTTGATGTAGGTATTACAAAAGGAAAAGGCATCTTTTTCCAAAAAGACAAACTGTTTGAGTGGGAAGAACAAAGAAGGTTCCTAATTACCCTAGTCAGCTGCAAATTATAAAATAAACAAATTCAAAACATGTTGGCATTTTGTACTTTATATTTCATCTCATCCTCATCATATTCTATTTTTATAATTATATTTACCTACTATATCCCTTCTGTTAGATTATAAACACTTTGAGAGCAAAGACTATTTAATTATCTTTGCTTCTCCCCAGATATCTATCCATGTTAATAAATGTTTTTTTGAATTTGATTAAGAACTGTCTTACAAGAATAAAAAGTTCTTCAAGTACAACATACAGAAGAGATCAGACAGAAAAAAAGTATCATACTGTGTCAGGCACTGCAAAAATAACCATTTGATGATAATGCTATAATAGATGAGTTCAGAGCAGAAAAGAGCCAAAATAGATTAAAGGTATTTACTTCCATGTCTCCTTCAGTATCTTTTAGCACATTCTTTGACCAATTCATAATTTCTTCCTTTATTTCAGCAATATGCTGGTAAATGTTTAAAACCATTTTGGCGGGGAAGGAAATATACACCCAACACATTTAAGTTCAATATGCATTTTAATATTTTCTTCATGTTTTTAATCTAAACAATCAACAAAGCAATAAATCAAGCCAGGTTTGTGACATCTGCCACTTTTAAATCCTCACAATGAATATTTAACAATTGGCCCTTCCAACATACCCACTTAACCCCCTATGAAATGAGAGGAACATAGAAAAGGCTGGAAGAGAATAAATCCAATCCACCAATCCCATCTGTCCCAAAAATTTCATTCCTTTCCTTTCTATCCTCACCACTTTGCTGGAAAAGAGACAGTTTCTAATTGGTTTGACTTTGTAAGAGTAAGAATTAATAAGACCCTGTAAACTCTCCTGGACTGTGAAAGTTGTCAAATGATAAAAACTCTGAATTTCCTCAATTGGAATATATTTTTATTAGCCATTGTTCTAATGCTTCATTAGTTTACTGTTTAAATGTTTCCTATAACATTTCTTGGTGGTGAAAGCCTACCTACTGCCTGACTCCTCCATAGAGTAAGTTATTTCCTGGGAAATAGTAACCTTTTACAGTAGCAGAATAATCCAAATATATACTTAATAGTTGCTGCAGTTCTCTCTCATCATCATTTCTGCTCTTACTTTATTTTCTAGTAACCCTATTTTTAGTAGAATCTAACATATTGTCCAGTAAAATATCTGGATTGCAGAGCATGTTTTCCACCTATAGCCTAATAGTCCTTACCTCTATTAATATTGACCTTTTCACCCATGTTATTACATATCTGCTAACTGTACAGATATCTCTTCTGCTCTTGATATTTCTCCTGGAGTTACTGAGCAGCAAACACAATATCAACTATTTCTTGATCTTTTCTGAAGTCACACTAACTCTCAGGTAGATGACCATCTTCCAGGTGAAGGATTAGTCTATTAAGGAGGATTCTGGCCAAAAAAAATGACAGAGAAAGACAGTTTCCACATCCATCACCACCATCCCCCTTTGCTTGTCACAGGACAATCTATTTCTTTTCCCTTTATAGAGAGACAATAGAGGTGTCATTTAATTCCTGGGAAATAACTTTCTTTTGCTATATAATGACAGGAAAATTTCAGTCAGCTTTTGTATGAGCAAAGGACTTCCCACTTTGTAAATATCAGCTGATCTAGAATTAGCACCAGGTGCTTTACCACAGGAGAAAAGCCTAATGGCATTCATAACATCTTCATATTGAAATTTCAAATCTCCAAGGTCTTTGATATTTTTAGTCATGAGAGTTTATGGAAAATTGTGTCAAAATTCATTTGCCTGGAGAAGTTCATCAGTATTGTACATCAGTTTCATGTTTGCCTGGTTTCTGGATAATGAACAATGTTCTCATACTTTCTCAATCACTAGTGGCTGAAAAAAAGGCTATTTGTTGCTCCCATGCTTTTTGGCATGATGTTTTTAGCCATGTTGTCAAATGCCTTCAATGAGGACAAATGCAGCATCCGGGTCAGATGCTGTACTGATGGTAAATTATTCAAATTAAAAAGACTACAAACCAAGACTTAAATGATCTTTTTTTGCTTGCAATGCAGCCACTGATGATGAGATGCAACAGAGTATGGATGAATTCTCTGCTCTTTGTGCTAGTTTTGACCTAACAATTAACATCAAGAAAACAGAGATTCTCTACCAAGACCATACCCTGGAATCAGTGGTTACAACAAATGGGGAAGTTTTGAATACTGGGGAAAAGTTCATTTATCCCGGCAGTATATAATGAGACTGACACATGTATTGCCAGAATTGACACAGTGTTTGGGAGGTTCCAAAGAAAAATGTAGGAGAGAACATTAGACTGATCACCAAACTGAAGGTCTGTAAGTCATTGGACTAACCTCACTATTGTTTGCCTGTGAAACCAGGACAGTATACCAGTGCAATGCTAGAATGCTAACAACTTCCATTTGAATTCTAGGAAGACTCTGAAGATCACCTAGCGAGAAAAGATACCAGACTCTGAGGTCCGGAAAGGACTTCAGAGTCTGGTATTTGGGAAACAAACTAAACGACTGCAGAGAGGGCAAGTTCAGGGAATATTTTCACTATTCCTATCAAACTCCTCATGTATATATAATGACAATCCCACAAGGTAATTGGAAGGTAGCTTTTTCTTATCCCGTTGAAAAGCTTCCCCATATACTTCACACACCATTTTTGCCACATGAAACCAATATCCTGTTATCTGGCCATCCCATTATCCAGATCTCCCTTTCTTCCAAAATATCTTTCCACTATTTAAAAAATTAATTTATCTATAAGGCCATTACAAAATAATTCCTACTGAATCCTTCAGATATTTTTCTCCAGGCCTAATCCTCCTCAGGTAACTCAAATAATTGAGGAGTTCCTGGATTTTAAAATGTAATGAAACAACTTTCTCAATAAAAAATGTTTAAAAATTCAATTTTCAAAGTTTAAAAAAATATAAACTATAATAAAATGCAACTCCTTTCCACCTCAGCTTTCTTCTTTGCTAAAGCAACTGGCCATGCCTCTTCAGAAATACATGCTTCTGAGTATAACAGAAATTTCAATAAACTTATGACTTCATCCTCATCAGGGCACAAGGAAGCTAAATGGTTTCATAGGCTATCAGCCTTTTTCTTCATCTTTTTCAATTCTAGTTGTAAAGAATAGAGTCTCTAACCCAAGAACTCGGGGGTCTAAGAGTCTAATAACCAAAGTCAGGTTTTGTGGCTAGTATAGGAATGAAACTCTGGGTAGTGAAGATCTGGAGATGCTAGCCTAATGCAACATAAGACTTAAGCTTGATGGGACTAATGCTTTATGGAAATTCAATGAAATTGTGAGTCTATATGTCTGTTTTTGCTATATCTTCAAAGAAAAGATCCCTTTGAAAAAGCTAATGCAATGTTAAATGGAAGTGAGGTGTTAGCCACTGGACCCCTGCAAAAGGAAGAGTGAGAAGGAAACACAATTGCGAGAATTTTGAACTGATAACAAAAAAAAAAAGAGTCTTCCCAATCCCATTAGATACAGAGAACCAGGGCAAGAAGTGGAATTCAAAAAAACCTGGTGCTCATATTGGTGAACCAGAATTGACCATGTTATATACAATTTCTCCCATCAGATATTTTAAGCACAAGAACAGAGATTTTTGTATTCCCTCACAATACTTATAACTGCATTTGACAAAAATTAAATGGAAAATGAATTTTGATCACCTAAAGCTACTTTTAACATTTGGTCAACCACAAATGATTTGTTTAGGTTTTTATTATATAACCCATGAACTAATTCATGGTATAATTGATGTAATATATTTAATGTTATTGACTAATTTACTAGTTGTTTGAGCTTTCTTTTCTTCCTATTCCTCACTCTTTCCCTGTCCTTTCTCACCATTTTGGCTAATTTGCTTTTCAGTGACATTGTCAGTGACATATACACATGCGTATATATATAAACATATATATATATACATAATTAAAAACAGTGAAAAAGGGGATTAATTTATTAAAACTGGAATTTTATAGCCAGACTATGAGGAAAATTCCTATTGGGGTAAATTGTCTTAGAAGAAGATATTTGATATTTCTGCAAACAAAACCCTCTGGAAAAGAGTACAAAATGAAGTTGCCTTAAACCAAATGTCTTCTTTATCAATTTTTTTAAAGGGAGGAGTCAATTATTTAAGGATGGCTATTTAAAGCTAGTGACTAAAGGAAGTTTTTGGGTTAGTTACAGATTTACACTTATCCCTAATATTTTTGTTATCTGTTACTCCTTTCCACCCTTTAATCTAGCACAGTTTGTGGCACATATAAAGTGCAAAAATTTGTTAAATGATTACCATCTAGGACATGGCTCTCTTCAACAATGAAATGTTTCAAACCACCTCCAATTGTTCACTGAAGAAAGCCATATACACCCAGAGAGAGGGATGTGAAATGTGGACCACAACATAACATTCTCATACTCTTGATTGATGTTGCTTACATTGTGTTTCCTTTATCTGATGTGTCTTTTATGTAGATACGATTTTTCTTGCACAACAATGATAAGTTTGGAAATATGTATACATATATTCAATTTGCCAAATATTTTAACATAATTAACATGTAGTGGATATCCTGCCATCTAGGGGAGGGGTGGGGAGTTGGGGGGAAAAATCTGTAACAGAAAGCTATGTAAGGGTTAATGTTGAAGAATTACCCATACATATGTTTTGCAAATAAAATAAAATTTTTTTTAAAAATTATTATCATCTAGAAATAACTAATCATATAGAAAACTACAAGAAAAAAAGTTCTAAAGAAAAAAAAGACAGAGAGGAAGAAGCTATATAATTTTTCTAATTTTATACTTAAGGAAAAAAGTAAGGAAACATAAATGTTTTTTTTTCAGAAGTTATGCAATCAGGTTCCTAGAGAACAGGAATTATACCTCATTTATTCTTGTAATTCCCTCAATACTTATCACGTCATGCACATAGTAGGTTTTCAATAATAATTGAAATGTAATAATTGTGCTTCCTTTTGTGTTGATGTTTTCTATATGGAACTACATACAGAAAGCTGGGACTTATGAGTTCCTAAAATGTTTACCTAAAATCATGCAGCGATTTAGGAAAATAATTTCCCTGCCTTTTGAAAAGTTTGACCTGGTAAAGATTAAGTTTTTGTGAGGCTTTTTATGTCTTGTGTATAAGGGAAGGCAAGGCCTGATGAGCAGGGAAATGATCTTCCTGGGGCTTCAAGAAACAGACAGAAAAATAGGCATTCTCTTTTAACTCCTGTTTTCTGTGTTGATGATTATCTTGTTGACACTCCAGTTCCCTGAGTAATAGTGATAACACAAGCCACGTAGGCTTAGCTGAGATAAAAGTATATATAATAGCAGAGTTGTTCCCATGGAACTAAATCCTGCTGTGAATATTAGTTCATTCCTATTTGCTCAGAAACCATGAAAAGAAAGAAATGGGTTCTAAAACATTTATTCCAAATAGTTTTTTGCCCCTTATTACTTTAAAGGTAACTTGACTTCCAAATAGTTATTTCCCATCCATTAAAAAATAAAACCACTGGGTGGAATATTTATGTGATGAAATAAATTTCTTATTTTAGGTATTCAGATACAATTCACATCAAACCAATTCCATCATTTTAAACTTGCTCCAGATCACAGGCAGATAAACATTCCATTCCCAAATTATAAGGTCCTCTTTTTCCCTATACCAACCAAACCTTTCTCATTGTAAGATACCTCTAGAGACATGTACTTATTTTTTCTCCTCCCAGCTCAGAAATGCCAGCTTTCTATTTGGGTGGAAAAGCAGGAAATACCCAGTTCTGCCACTATGGGAAATGTATAGATGGAGATTTTGTTAGCCTCTTCCCAAAGAGTCAAAAGTAAAGACTCATGCTCTTAAACCAACTTACTGTCTGACTTTGGTCAGATCAAACCTCTCTGGACCCAAGTTCTTTACCATTAAAATGAAGATCTTTACCATGTTATAACAGGTAGCATTTACATACTGCTTTAAAATTTGCAAGGCATTTTACATATATTTTTTTCATTTGATCCTCATGACAACCCTGGAAGTTGCTATTATTATCTCTATTTAGCAAAAAAAAAAAAAAAAAAAAAAAGGAAGAAACTGATTAGCTAAATAACTTTTCAGGGCCACACAGGAAATGTTTGACATGGTATTTGAATTCAGGACTTTCTGACTGCAAGTCTAGTATTCTGTGTCATTTATTAGTTTGGTGGCCTTGAGAAATATCTGTTCACCTTTCTGAACCTCAGTTTCCTCATTGTAATATGTGCAGGGCGAGTCAGGGAAGGGTATACTATATGATCCCTAAAGTTTCCTCCATTCTGGCATTCTGTCATTCTAAGCCTCCATTGTGCTTTTTCATAGGATAGTTGTAAAGGAAAAGGCACATTTTTTAGCCCTTTTCTTCATATCAAAAAAGATGAGAGATATGTGAGAGTTCACTAAAAGATTAGAAGCCCCCACTACAATCACAACCTCTTCCCTACCATTTCTACTCTTTTATTTTTTTCCTAAGGCAATTGGGGTTAAGTGACTTGCCCAAGGTCACACAGCTAGGAAGTGTCTGCCAGATTTTAACTCGAATTGTTCTGACTTCAGGGGTGGTGCTCTATCCACTGCACCATCTAGCTGCCCCAGATGCTATTTTTTTATTATTTTTTTATTATTATTATTCCCTACCACTTCTAAAAAAAAAAGAAAGAAAAATACCTTGATGCTTCCAAAAGAGTGATGCTTAATTTGTCCTTCTTCCTAGTGGATTGTATAAAGCATGCCTATGGAGCAAGATTCTAGAGTTGATGTCCCAGTCCATACTAGCATTGACAAGTTGGTACCCAGAGGAAGACTCTTGCTCCATCTTCCCCTTAGGATTTGAGTGGTACCCTTGAGATAATGGGAGGTTCTTCTAATGTTATTTCCCTGAGTCCTTATCCAATGAGTTCTAAAATCATTGTCAACAAATAGCTTCCCAATTTACTTAAGCTACTCAAAAATCCCTTATTCACAACCAATTAATATTAAAGAACTCTTATAAAAGGATACTCACTAAAAAGACATAGCAATTTTCTCTGAAATGGAAGTAACACTCTCCCTTCTACACACTTCTTTAGCTTGAGAGAGTACACTCAAAATGATGACTACAAAACATCTCTATCATCATATTCACTTCTAGTTGAGGGATAACTGGTAGATGAGCTGCTTGCTTACTTCCTTCTTTTCAGGACATGACATCTCAGCTGCTGGGTCAATCAAACAGATCTCTCCTCAGGACTGGCTTCTCAATGGGCTTGGCTACTGGACTTTTGCTGGCTTTTCCAAACTTTGAAAATCAGAAAGCTACAGTTAGGTCTGTCCCATCTCTAACACTGGAATTACACTATTAGGAGGGAAATAGATACAACAGAGACAGAAAATTCATTTTCTAATTTCATTGTGAATTAAAAACTTCAGGGCCCCTCCCACGTAGAGAGAGTAGATCACTGAAAAAAAAACTCTCTTCTAATTCAGTGATCATTTTCTCCTTTAATACCAGGAAAGGGATAAATTAAATTCCACAGTTGGAGCCTTTAGTATGTACATTCAGCTCTTGTTCATCAGCCAATTAAAGGGATTTTTGTCATTCTGTAAGCAGGCTTAAAGTAATTACAGTATACCTGCTCATGTTCCAAATCAGGGAAGGTCCTTTCATTAAGCATCACCATGAACTCCCACATATGCCCACCATCTAGGCTGATATCATACAGATATTGTACATGCTCTGAAACTGGGCTCCTGCTGGCCAGTTATCCTGAATATTCTCTGCCTGATTCTGCTGGATTATGTGGGAAACTTGGGAGTGTTGACTGCTGGCCATGTATGATTCATCTGTTGAGTTTCTCACTTCATTATTGATCCAGAAGAATTTATCATGCTAGGTGCCACATCTGGTAGAAGCAGGGATGGTTTTCAGCTGATAGCCCCTTTGGATGTCATCCCTCCCCCAGGGAGGACAAGCTATGATTTCATCAAAAAACTTTGAAGGACATTTCTGTTGCCTATCATAATGGCAGCTGGGGCCATTGCTCTTATTGCAAAGTAAGAACTCAATTAACTACGCTTGTCCCAAAGCCCCTGGCTACCTCGGCAACTCTTGCATATTCTTCCTTTAGCATCAATGTTGGGAGCATTTGGAAGTGATAGCAGCTGGCATTTTCCCTTTCCTAAGCATAAATCAAAAAGTAGGATAAAGAGAGTATCTAGGAGGAATTTAGAATTAATCTAAGTGCCAGCATCAGAGAGAAAGTACTAGAAAGATCAAAATCAGTTTTTTGAGTTGACAGTGCCAACAGAGATGAAATATAATAGGGTTAATTAGCAGTCCTGGAAAGTTATATCCTAAAAAGGCCTAAATGGTATCTTCCCAGTGGACTGTACTTATAGTAATATATTAATGTGCACTGCGATTCTCTTATATGCTCAGCTTTGCTTTCTGTGTAGCAATTAATGACCTATCCTAGACCCAATTAATTTTGTGCATTAGCTACCTCTTTGACTTCCCTGATTTTTGGAGAAACCCTAGACTAGAGACAAAATTTGTACTTTTTCAGAGTAGTTGACATGGGAATGATGATCCAATAAATAAAACAGTGAATAGCCTATATCCTTGAATAATAATTCAGGTATTCTCCAGCCATGACATGGCAATAACTGGTAAATGCCATAGATTAATATAAATCTGCCAGCTCTTAGATGCCAGTAACATCTCTAGTCTCTATACTAGACTTTGCCATAGAACATTTCCCAAATGTCAAACAACAGTGCTCTCCATCTCTTACTATCCTGAAAACAATCCGTCTCATTTTCAAAGTGAGGGATTAAATTAAATTATATCTAAGATTCCTTTCAACTCTGGATCCTAATGACTGTAATGTTGCCTGGGGCAATCTCTATTTGAAAAATGACAGCAAATTGAAAAATTATAGTAAGGTGAACAGTCTAGGATGAACACATCAAAAAGCAACTGCCAAAATCCAATCACAAACTTGGTCACACATTCTTCCTAAGCCTTGAACACTAAGGAATTAACTAGGTCACATGGTATCCACTAATGATTATATGACAGAAACCCAGAACAAGGATATGGGTTGGGACATAGCAAGATATTGCTCTTTGGAGACATGTAGGCCATTCTACTTTCAAATCAGATGATAAACTACCATTATCTAACAAGAGTTTTGGCTTGGTAATTTGTTTTGGTTTTGTTGTGTGTGTTTAGTTTTGTTTGGAGGTTATTGATATGGATAGATATAGATACATACATACATGTATATATGGGTTTACTTCAAAGTATGATTTTGTTTTGGAGTTATTAGAATAAATGAATAGTTAGATAGAGATAGCAATATCTAGGTAGACAGGGATTTAGCTATATATATGTATGTGTGTGCTTGTGTAGAGATTACATCAAGGACTTATGATTTCATCTATGTGGAAACTCTCTCAAGCCACAACCCATATATAACTTTTAATCTTTGTGGGTAGATTGAGGTTCACAGAAGTTACATGACTAGTCCATAATCACATAGCAATAGAAGCACAATTTGCACCCAAGTATTTCTAATTCAAATGATAATATTCTTTTTACTATGCCATGCTGGATAATAGTGACAAAAAAATTAAATCGTTTGTTTATAAGCTGTTAGCTGCCAAAAAATGGCTTGCATCCTGTATAATTTCAATTACCTATATTCTACCCATGAAGATTTCAAAAGTGATTTTCACCTCCCCCCATATCCCTGCTCCCACTACTACCTCTCCAATGGTCATTACTACAAATGTATTAATAATACCTAGCCTGAAGCTGTTTTCTAGGCCTGATTTCCACATAAAACTTGCCACCATGAGACACATAATGCTCTGATTCTAGTGCTTCACACAGATTTATAAGTATGAGCATCTCATGACAAATTTGATTATGTGTCATGCTGGGAAGATAACCACATTTCTCTATTTTACCATTATAAACAAATAAATACACAGTCTATATTTAAGATAAAGCTTTAAAATAGTATAACTCTTTTGCCTCTTAGACTGCCAGTCCACAAGCAATGTTATAGAGATAGGAAACTCAGGATTTTGTGTAGCATGCTCCCAGAATCCACCAGTTTGAGATGAGCACTTATTGCGATAGAAGAAGAAAAAGGAAAAGCTTCCATTTAGAGAAACACATGGAAGCATCAGGCTGAGTTGTAGGATTAGGGCAGAATTATGGTAAAGTGCTCATTCAGACATTAAAGCAAGTCTTTCAATCTGCATTTGGATGGTTATCAGTTCTTTCTCTTTTCCAGGTCAATTGTTCTTCCAAAGAAATATTTCACATTTTCTTCTATTTTTTTTCATTCTTTTGATTTTGTTCTGTTTCTTGATATTTCATGGATTCGTTAGCTGCTACTTGCTCAAGTCTAATTCTTAAGATAGTGTTTTCTACAGCCTTAATACATCCTTTTCCATTTGTCCAATTCTACTTTTTAAGGAAATTTTTTTAGTGAATTCCTATACATCTTTTTACATGTGGCTAATTTTGCTTTTTAAGAAGTTCTCTTAATTGTATTCTTGTACTTCTTTTACCACTTGGCCTATTTTGTTTTCTAAGATAATATTTCCTTGAGTATTTCTTGTGCCTCCTTATTCAAGCTGTTAACTATCTTATTATTTTCTTGCATCACTCTAATTTATTTTTCTATTTTTTCCTCTACCTCTCTTATTTGAGTTTTAAAATCCTTTGAGCTCTTCCAGCAGAGGCCTGAAACAAATTCATTTTTTTTTCCTTTGAAGTTTTAGATGTGGCTATTTTGATTGTTTTCTTCTGAGTTTTTGTTTTGATCTTCCTGGTCACTAAAATAACTTTCTATAGTTAGGTAATTTTTTTTTGACATTTGCTCATTTTCCCAGCTTATTTCTTAACTTTTAATTTTATGTTATAGTTGGATTCTGTACCCAGATCCAGGTATTGTCCCAAGCCTCAGATTCTTTGTGCAGCTCTTTTCAGAGTTAATTCTGGAAACCTTTTTAGTTTTCAGTTTTTCCGCTGCGTGTTTACTAATCTCCTGTATTCTGTTCTGTGTTCTCTTCTGTGAACAAACTCAATTTTTTTCTATCCTGGAATTGTGATAAGGCTCTCTACTCCATTGTGGTCATAAACTTTTTTGTGATAAAACTCCTCCTCATTCTAGTACTGTAACTAGGATCCAAATATGGACAATGCAACAGTGTTCTTCACTTAGTGTCAGCAAAGAAATCCTTGTAATCTCCTTTTGACCAGGGCCCCAATCTCCTTATTGTTGCCTCTGGTTTGCCAGGGTGTTGCCTTTACTGGACTGACTTTCACTTAGTCCAATGCAATAGACATTTTTTCCTGAACTTCTAGGTTGTCTTGGAATGGAAAATTGTTTTGCCCCATCCTTTTGTGAGTTCTGCCACTCCAAAATTCATCTTCAGAGGTTTTTTAAAAGTTGTTTGGAGGAGAATTTGGAAGAGCTTAAGGAAGTACCTACTTTTTCGTCATCATCTTGGGTCTGCCCCCATCTCTCCCATCTCTCTCTAATTACTATAAAGCTTTTATTTTGTTCCAAAGCAACCCAGGAAGCTGTTTCCTTGCAGATAATCTTTTTCATTTGCTTATTATTATTGTCATTACTTTTAACTCTATTCTCCCTTTACATGAATGGAAAAATCAGCAGAGAACCACCTAAAAATTTTTGCTTCTGTGATTCATGATGACCACAGACAGAGGGTGGAAGGTGGGAGTTTTTGTTTTGTTTTTCATGAAACAGAAACACTATTCCCTTTGAATGGGCTGAGGCACAGGGGACAGTTTGAAAAAGCATCTCTTTTTGACAATGGAAGGATATTTGAGAGGATGCTATTGTGGATCCCTAATAAGAGAGAGACATATAAACCTAGATCATATCCTCTAATCTAGAAAAATCCCTGACATAAATAGAAACCTATACAGGAAAGTGTCATAAAGGATAAGGACTGGGGAATTTAGGGACGTTGAGGCTATTGAGGATGGCTGGCATTGTCAGTAATGTCCTTGAAATATTAAAAATTTGTAGTACAACACCCAGTTTTCTTTAAGATCTCTACTGTGAGGTTATAGTAGAAGTACTAGTAGTACTCGTTGTAGTAGTAGTAGTAGTAGTAGTAGTAGTAGTAGTAGTAGTAGTAGT
>JAJPUD010001727.1:369978-380627 GCA_023553655.1 Myrmecobius fasciatus | reverse complement strand
GTAGTAGTAGTAGTAGTAGTAGTAGTAGTAGTAGTAGTAGTAGTAGTAGTAGTAGTATTCTCTTAATATCCTAAATCATGTTACAACTGGGAATTCTAAGCTATACCAGACACCAAAAGACACATTTCAAATGACGTTCTAGGCTTCTTTCACAAGATCAAAACTGGTGTTTCTGATGTCTCATTTGGACTCGTTTTAAAGTTCCATCACCCTGACAAAGGAATGGTGCTCCAAGCCAGCCAAACTCAAATAAAACCAAAGGCCACCAAAGTAACATAAAGATTCCTAGAGATCACATATTGCCTTAGAAATCTATGTGTTAACATTATCCACATTTAAAATTTTTATTTTATTAAATATGTCCCAACTATATTTTAATTTTATACTGCCACAACAGAGGGTATTGTAGGTCACATGTGGCCCCTGGATACCATGTTTGACATTTCTGCCCTAAGTTGATGCTGATAAAGTTGGTACTGATAAAGGAGGGAAATGAGGGAAAGGATTATGTTAGAAGAAAACATAGGTGCTAGAATTTATATGTATAGCTTAAATGGCTAAACATAGTCTAAAAGATCAAAAATGCCTCTTATTAGCATCAAAACTAAACAAGTTAGTTAGCTGCCATAGCACCACCACCACGCTGAGACAACCATTGCTTAAGATGAACTATTAAATGAAATGGAAGAAAATAAAATAAATTTTAATGATAAAAAATTAAGTAAATACCAGAAAATATGTATTTACTATAAAATATTCAAAACATATTGCTAATCTACATCTGATTAGCCAAATCTTTTATCTCATTGCATGTGTCATTACATGTTACTACATATTCTGTAGTAAATGACTTTTAGAAAATTAGAAAGTCACATCTATTCCATCTCATTCCATCCTAGGTAGAGAGAGGAGACTACTACTAATAACTCCAATTTGATCCCCTAAGCAGACATTTCTTCTTTCTATGCAAAAAAATAACTTTTTTTTGGAAGTTTTTTTGAGGAAGTTAGGCTAGATGATTTTTTTTAAAAAGTTTCAATTCTTGCAAAAATTGCCCAAAGTATGGCCATGTTGAAAGTTAAATTCAAACCAACAATGAATTATAAACGATGTTCCTTCTTTAAAACTCAAAGCCATATGACCACCTCTATCATCATCCCTGCTTCCTCATTGGATGTTTCCTTCTTTCAAATTCCTTTATTCTTGTCACTTTTCCATGTTATAATAACCAGCAGGTGTTATTGTCAAGGTTAAGTTTGATTGTCTGAATTGTACTCACTACCTCCTATTCCCTTCTCCCCTCTGAAAAGGGACAGGGCTGAGAGGTCCCATAGTCCTATCGCCACTGAAAAGCTTTGATTTGGGACATAGCTTCCCTTTTGATCACCATCCTCACCTTCTACCTTTTCTATCTCTCTTGTGACTCGGGTTGGAAATATAAACACCTGCATTTTAAAGGAACCTGCTTCAGCTACAAATAATGATTCATTTTATTCAGAGAGAAAAAGAAAAGTTTGCCTATTATGAAGGTCATAGAAATGTTTATTTTAAAAATAATAAAATCACTGAATCCCCAGACTCAAGATCTGTTCCCTAGAACAAAATTGACCCAAATGGTTTGGTTTTCATTCCTATGTCAATTTCAGCTAGTCATTAGTGTATCCCATTGGCTCCCTCTGTACTCCAATCAATGGGCAAACACAAAATTCATAAAATTCATGATCAACTATAGATTGCATGTGAAGAGAAAGCAAATAAAAATATACTTTTAAGTATATGAGGAAAACAAACCATAAATGAATGCCAGTTAGTGACTAGTCAGGGGAAAGAAAAAATTGAAAAAAAAGAAACACTCCTCATCTTCTTGGAAGTAGGTTAGACACCTTTCTCCAGAAGCATTTATTTTTCATGAATGGAGTCTTGGACACAATGCTCTACCTCTACAATAAGGGTATATATCTCTCTTTCTGAACACCACAAGTATCTTCCCTTTCCTCCTCCTCCAGTGCCAGACTGAAGATATCACTGACACCATTGCTGCCTCTGTTCAGCATCTAACTCTCCATCACTTTCTACTCTTGCAGAGCAATTCAAAGCTTCCTATGGGCTGCTGTCACCCCCGCCAGAGGCCCCAGCCTTTAAGCCATCCTTTTCCTAAGAAAAGATGAAGAAAATATTACAAGTCTTAAGATTCCTACTAAAAGTTTAAACTATATCGTCCAGAAATTTTGTTTAAGCAACACATCCAACACGCAGAGGAAGTAAAAATACCTTATTACAATGTCAGTCGGGTTGATTGTGTTAGCTGTTTGGCAAGCTCACTATAGCTGACTGGTGCAAGATAAGGTAAAAGCAGGCAACAAAAGGTACAAAGAAAAATATCTGCAATCTTACCTTTCTTTCCATTGCTCCCCACTTCTCAGTCTTCCTTATGATTTGCTTTTTTTTTTCCTTTGAGAGTAATGCTTCAGAAAGAAAGGAAAGTAGCAAGCAAGAACAGCTTCAGTTGACCAAGCATAAAAAGACAATCTCCTGCAAGACATCAAGTACTGCAAATTATGAAGAGAACTCAGACCATTTCTACTTAATATTAGTACTTCAGCTCATTTCCAAACACTATATATAAAAGTATGTATGTATATATATACACACAAATATACAATTATATATACTAAGATTTTATATGTGTGTGTGTGTTCCTACACATAAACACATATACACATACATTTGTATATATGTATGTATCTTAGCTCAAATCTCAAATTCTTCTTATTCCTGGTGCCAATTCTTTCTTCTCATTTGGAAATCACTGAGCCCTCAACTCAGAGTTCCAAATCACTAGTAATCAATGCAGGCATTATAGCAACAATCCAGTATTTTCACCTTCTACATTGTAATAGTATTAAATTTAGGATTTTCCCTTCTATTGGTTCAGATAATCAGTAGCAAAATGTTGGTAATGCTAATATATCTGCTATTTAAAATGATTATTTTGCTTATTTTCCTCAAATTGATGAACTTTTTCTAACTAGCAGGAAGTTAGACTAGCCCAACACTATTTCTCTTCCCAAAGACTCATGCTACACATAAGCAATGCATTTCTCACACGACACATTCTCTTACACAAGAGTCCTTAATCCTTTTTTTGTACGTCATGAGTTCCTTTGTAATTTTGAGAAACTGATGGACTTTTTCCCAGAATAATATTTCAAAATCCATAAATTAAAGGACATAAGATCACAAAGGAAACTATATTGAAATATCCTTATCAGAATTTTTTTTAATTTGCAGATCCCAGATTAAAAACAAAAACCATGGCATAATTGTAGTAACATTTGGTCCACCTATTCTGAGATTCTTTGAGCAAAAGTGATAATGACCTAGTCCCTTCCCAATTAGGATTCTTCCCCACTATCTTAGAATTGTATACTTAACATAACAGGATCCAAGACATCTTTATCTTTGATCTAGATACTCCTTTACTTCTGCCTAGATGAATTTGATTTATTATCGGACTCTGGATATATTTAATCACATTGGCCTTCCTAAGCATCAGGGAAAGAGTAAATTCTACATAGTGGGAAGGAAGAAGAGCATCTTCATCTCTTCTCTAACCCTATTTTTAGCTCTTTTTTATATGTTACTTTCTCATTAGAATATAAGATTTTTGAAGAAAAAACTATATTTCTGCTTGTAATTATATTCTCTGCATTTAGCCTAGGCACATAGTAAACATATAATAAATTCCTGTGGACTTGTTGTTGACTTGACTAAATGCTATCTAGGAAAGTATCTAATGTGTTTAAATGTAAAGAATGTATCTGGGAGCCTTGGAAATAAAGTTAAGAACGAAGAAAAGGGGAAACACAAGGAAAATTGTAGATAAGGAGGATGGGTCTTTGACATACTTAGCATATCAGATACAGGTAAAAAAAATTATGTATAAAGCAAATAAAAATATTTATAGTAGCTCTTTTTTTGGTGGCAACAACAACTGGAAACTAAAGGAATGCCCAACAATTGAAGAATAGCTTAACAAATTCTAATCTATGGGTGTAATGGAATACTATTGTGCCATAAAAATTGAGGGAAAATATAATTTCAAAAAGATATTCAAAGATTTGTCTGATTTAGAGAAAAGAGGAAAAAACAAGAAATACAATATATACCATAACATCAATATTTTAAAATGCACAATTCTGACTTAAAAACTCTGGTCAACTAAATGATTAGCCATGTTTCTAGAGAATTGATCTAATTTTAATGAAGAAAAATGAGGATGAGGAAGAAGAGAAGGGAGAGTGGAAACGGGAAAAGGAAAAGGAGGAGGAGGAAGACAACAAGAAAAATGTTACCTGCTTTAAGACAGAAATTATGGACAAATATGAAGAGTGAGGAATTCATTTTTGACATAGTCAATATGTGAATATGATTTATTTGCCAAAGGAAGGGAACAAACACCTATTATGTCAACTGAACTATATTAAGCATTTTACAAGCATCTTGTCTGATCATTGAAACAACCCTGGAAAGTAGGTAATACTGTTATCCTAATTTTACAGTTGAAGACAGAGCAGGTAAGTCAATTAGAAAGATCTAAGACTAGACTTGAACTTGGGTCTTCTTAATGCCATACTCAGCACTCTATATACTAATAGTGCCACTTAGCTGCCTACATGTTGTAAAGGTTCTATATTTCTTCCTTTCTTTTTCAGTGGGGAAGGTGGTAGAAAAAAGGTAAAAGGAGAGAAATGGGAATGCTTTTTTAAAATGACATTTTTGTTTGTAGCACCCCTTTTTGTAGTGGCAAGGAACTAGAAACTGAGTGGATGCCCATCAGTTGGAGAATGACTGCATGAGTTATGGTATATGAATGTTATGGAATATTATTGTTCTATAAGACAAGATCAGCAGACCAGTTCCAATAGACTTGTGATGGAGTCATCTACAACGGGAAGGAGGACTGAGGACTGAGTGTGGATCACAACATAAAATTTTCACCTTTTTTGTTGTTTGTTTGCTTGTTTTTTTCTCAATTTTTTTTTCCTTTTTGAGCTTATTTTTCTTGTGCAGCATGTTAAAAGTAGAAATATATTTAGAAGAATTGAACATGAGCATGTTAAGATATTCTGGATTACTTGCTGTCTGGGGGGAGGGAAAGGTAAGGAAAGGAGAAAAATTTGGAACACAAGGTTATGTAAGGATAAATATCAAAAACTATCTTTGCATATATTTTGAAAAATAAAGTTATTTTTATAAAATTATATTTTAAAAGCTCTTTGCTTAGGCAAAATAGAAGGAAAAGAGAGCATACCGAGGGTGCCAGAGTGAAGCAGGGAAATCTTTCTTTCAGAAATTGCTGGAAGAAGGCAGTGACAAATTTTTTCTACTACTGTCCACTTCTAACAGTCTACTAGATCACTATGTAATAAGAGCTGCCTCACAGAAGACCCAACTGGAATTGGCCACTTGGGCAATACAGATCTTTCTTTATTCCTTTCTTTTTTCTTTATTTCTTCAATTTTTTTCTTCTTTTTCTTTTCTTTCTTTTCTTTTCTCTTTCCCTTTCTTTCCTTTCCCTCTGACTACATAGAGCATCATACTCTTACTGGCAGATGCCCTGCCCAAAGGAACGTAAATTTTGATCACTGAAATCTTGAAAGATATCTTGGGAGGGAGGATTCTAGAAAGAAGAATAGGTTGGTAAATTTCAACCTCTCCAGATTTTCCCCACAAATAAGACAAATTTGCCCCTCAGGGAAAACATAGACTGGTAAAAAATCAAGATTTGAGGCAGAACAGGGGTCCTCCAGGTGCAATCTTACAAGATCTGAAGAGAAGACCCCAGTCTGGGATTAACCTCTCTGAAACAAGCACCTCCAGATTAGTTTCCCAAAAACTTCAAGTGGGGACCCCTCAGGCTACCTGGGTGTGGCTGGTGCCACAGTAGGAATCATAGAGACTTTCACCTTCAGGACTGTTTGTCAAATTAGGGTCTGACTCCGGGAAGACAGAGTGAACTTCAGCTGATTAGAAACTCCAGGCCTAGCTGTGCTGCTGAGATGTAGCCCTAAATGAGAAGAAACCCAAAAAAAAAAAAAAAAGGAAAGAAAAGAAAGGAAACATAGTATGGGAACAGGGAAGACCAGAGTTCATCTTCAGAGGAGGACATTAGTTTAAAAAAAAAGCTTCTACCCCAAAGAGTAATGATTCCCTGCCCAAGAACTCAAAAAAAAAAAAAAAGAATTTAAAAATCAAATGAGAGACATTGAGGAAAAACTAAACAAATAAAAATAAAAACCATTCAAGTAAAACAAGAAGAATATGAAAAAACAGGTTAACCAACTAGAAAAGGAGGTACAGAGTCTCAAAGATGAAAATAATGCTTTGAAAATTAGAATCAGGCAAGGGGAATGCAGTGAAACTATGAGAGACCAAAAAATAACAAAACAGATTATAAAGAATGAGAAAATAGAACAGAATGTGAAACATTTTATAAGAAAAATGACAGATCTAGAGAACAAATCAAGAAGATAAAATATAAGAATAATTTGACTGCAAGAAAGCTGTGACCAAAAAGAGAACCTTGACACAACAATGCAGGAAATTATCCAAGAATTTTGTCCTGGAGTGAAAGAACATGAGGAGAAAGTAGAAATAGAAAAAATCCACCAATTACCACCTCTAACAGATCCTTTGTAGAAAACACACAGGAATACTAATGCTAAATTTCAAAACCCCCAGATCAAAGAGAAAATTTTGCAAGAAACAAGGGAAAAAAATTCAAATATGCTGGAGTTACAATTAAGAATTGTACAAGACATAGCAGCAGCCGCAATAAAGGACTGCAGGAACTGGAATAATATCTACTGATAATCAAAAGAAGAGGCCTGTGGCCAAAAACATCATAGCCATCAAAAATATTTATAATTTTGAATGAGAAAAAAATTGACATTCAATGAACTTGGAGGATTTTTAAGACTTTCTATCAACCAAACCCAAACTTAGCAGAAAATTTAATATATAAGAGTCAATATCAAAAATCAATTTTAAGGAACTCAACATGGGGACAAACAGTTCAAACATGGACAAATAGTTTATTTTTTATAGGAAATATATATGTTTGAGATTCACATCAATAATAGGGTACCTCAAAAGAAAGAGTGCAAAGTTAAAGTAAAAATAGTAATCATGTTACACAAATGAGGTGTAGAGTAAGAATAGACAGAGAGGCATTAATGGGGGAAGGAGGGCTTATAGTTCTGAAAACCTACTCACATTGGGAATGGGTTCAATAGGCAATGTTACATATATATCTTGAAGAGTATAGCAGCCTCCAAAATCTATAAAGAAATAAGGGGAAGGGATAAGCAGATTCAGAAGCAAAGGATGAGGGAAGAAGACAAAGGAAGGATGCTTGAATGGGGGGAAGTTAATAGGAAGACAAGTTAAGGAGTAGAATTTAAAGAGTCAGTAGGAATAGGAAAGACTGTATGTATGCATATACATTTGTATATATGTAAATATATTTTTTCTTAACTGTAGCTTGCTTGGGGGGTAGGGTAAAGGGGGAAAAAAGAATACAGTAAATAAGGTGCTTAGCAGAAAACCAAAGAACACTTTACAAGGAAGTAAAGAAAAAATGGAAATTCATGAATATAAATAATTTCTTCTACTAATATGTACTTTCTTGATCTGATAATTTGTTGTTAAATATTTTGAATCCTCCCTGATGTTCTGCTGGGCATATGACAATTTTTTTGTTTTATTTTGTTTTGCATTCCTTTTCTGTTTTTTTCTTTTTTATCCTGTTTTTTCAAATAAAATAATTTTTTTTAAAAAAAGATATCTTGGGGTTTGAGGATTGGATTTCTTTCTTAAAGGACATGCTGTAAACCCAAATCACTCAAGGTCTCACTGATTGGTCAATAGACTCCAGGCCTTGCCTTACTTGGTCATTTTGAGGACCCTAATTGACTCTGAGTAAAATAATTGTTTCTGTATTGGCCTGAAACCCTGAGTATCTTCCTTTCCAGAGTGATTTTTTAACTATGTAAAAAAGGCCATTCTTTGCTTCATTTCTTAACTAGCCTTAATCATTGATTGGGCATTGCCTCAGTCAAACTGAGACCCGTTAAAGATCTTACTTAAAAAGGCTAAGATTTCCCACTGCATCCAAAACCATTTCCAGAAATCTTGATTTATATCTTGCCAATGGAACCCAGATGGCTCGAGAGGAAAAAGTGAGACTGGTGATTTTGTACAGCTCTCTCTGTCACTCATATTCAATTCACTTATATGTATGGCTTTACCTCCTTGATATAATGGTCCTCATTGAGAATGAGAGACAAAAAATAACAATAGCTATCCCAGGAGGTTCAGGAACCAATTTTGCAAAAATCACAAGCAATTCTTTTGACTTCTCTGTGTATTAGAAGTGTTTCTTTTTTTTCCTTTTTTTCTTCAATCAAGTGGAAACAAAGAAAAGTGGGAACAAAGTTGTTTTTTCCTTATAGCTACAAGAACAGGAGTCTCTGCTTAGCAAAATTTATGAAGTGTTGTTTATTGTTCTTGGTTTGCTCATTTACTTAGTTGTTTATTTATTGAAACATGAATGACTTCATATAAAACAGCTTTATCTCCAGGGATTCACTAATCACCATGTCCTGTTTTCATTATCTCAGCTATATGCCCCACAAGGGGGCAATAGTTTATCAACTAAATCAGAATTAGGGCTGATGCTTCAGTGGCTACAAGGAAAAAAACCAAACCTTTTTGAAAACAGCTATCACTTGTGGAGATAGTTTTCTTTAATTAGTTAACCAATGGAACAGAAGTAACAAGGAATAAATGAAAATAGCTTATAACAAGAAAAAAGCAGATATTATCTCTATGTCAAATACAAAATACTATAAGATGATGTTCAAATGAGTTTTAATTTGTTATAGTATTTTAGCTTCTATTCCTTTATGACACAGCTAGCCCCATGGGAAATATGATTCTTGATGTTCACTCTCTGGACCTTTTTTTCTTCATATATAAATTGAGGGGGTGGGACTAGATGACCACTTCTAGCTATCAATCTTATTATTCCATGATAGTAATATTCAGCTGAGCTGGATATATAGAGGTGATTTTACAAATCTAGATAGGGTAAGTATTTGGAATTTTTTTTTCTTCTTCCATTATTAGATGGGAAGATTTTCCCCCTTGTTTTTACTCTTTGTCTACTCGTGATTCTGACTGCCTGCCTGCCTACCTTCCTCTTACAAAAATCCATTCAGTATGCTGAGAAAAACCACTATCATTAAAGGTCCTTTCTTCCCTATTTTTTCCTCTCTCCTCCCAGTATGTTTGACAATTTATACAACTTAGATGAAATGGGAGTCAACAATTTCATTTCTGATGAGATGGAACACTACTAGATCTTATAAATTCTTATCACTGAATCCTTAGGTCCTCCAGATCTTGCCCTATGTCATACAGCCCCCCAGAACTGTCATCCAACCTACTTATGTCATCTAAGGACCTCTGACATTTATCATCTATTCTACCACTGCACATGTAGGACTTCTAGGCTTTTCCACTTTCCCTGCTGCTAATTTTTTTCTTTTTTGTTGTCTCTCCAAATTACAATATGAGTTACTTAAGAGCAGCAAGGGTCATTTTTTTTCTATTTGTATCCCCAGCACTTAGCATAGTGTCTGACACATTAAGTGCTTGTCAGAGTGTTTTTCATTCATTTTATTTTTTGTAGGCTAATGCTGAACTATATTCTCTCAGTCCAGCTTTAAACTTTTTAGTGATGCACTAAAGACATTTCAGCAAGTAAAGAATCTCAGTGTTGGTCTGAGATACCACTACACATCTGTCAGATTGGCTAAAATGACAGGAAAAGATAATGATGAATGTTGGAGAGGATGTGGGAAAACTGGGACACTGATACATTGTTGGTGGAACTGTGAATGGATCCAACCATTCTGGAGAGCAATTTGGAACTATGCTCAAAGAGTTATCAAACTGTGCATACTTTTTGACCCAGCAATGTTTCTATTGGGCCTATATCCCAAAGGGGACCCACATGTGCAAGAATGTTTGTGGCAGCCCTTTTTGTAGTGGCTAGAAACTGGAAACTGAAGGGATGCCCATCAATTGGAGAGTGGCTGAATAAATTATGGTATATGAATGTTATGGAATATTATTGTTCTATAAGAAATGACCAGCAGGACGATTTCAGAGAGGCCTGGAGAGACTTGCATGAACTGATGCTGAGTGAAACGAGCAGAACCAGGAGATCATTATACACGGCAACAACAAGACTATATGATGATCAATTCTGATGGACATGACTCTCTTCAACAATGAGATTTTCAAACCAGTTCCAGTTGTTCAGTGAGGAAGAAAGCCATAGACACCCAGGGAGAGGCCTGTGGGATCTGAGTCTGGACCACAACATAGCATTTTCACACTTTCTGTTGGTTTGCTTGCATTATGTTTTCCTTCTCAGGTTTTTTTTTCTCCTGTACAGCAAGATAACTGTATATATATATATATATATATATATACATATATATATATACATATATATATATACAGTTATCTTGCTGTACATATATACATATATATATATATACATATTCGATCTGTCA
>JAJPUD010001727.1:279395-369878 GCA_023553655.1 Myrmecobius fasciatus | reverse complement strand
TCTCAAATTTTTTTTCTTATAGATCCAATTTTTCCTGTATAGGAAGATAAGTATAAATATATATACATATTCGATCTGTCAAATATTTTAACATATTTAACATGTATTGGACTTCCTGCCATCTAGGGAAGGGGGTGGAGGGTAGGAGGGAAAAATTTGTAACAGAAAGCTTTGCAAGGGTCAATGTTGAAAAATTACCTATGCATATGTTTTGCAAATAAAAAGCTTTAATAAAAAAATACAAGAAGAATCTCAGTGTTGGAAGTATCACAGAGGTTCATTGAGTCTTATAGCTGTACAGGAATTCCCTCCATAAATCCCCAATGGTGAAAAATTGTTTCCTTCATAATTCATTCATTTAACTTTTTTGATTGTTCTAATTATTAGGTTTTTTATCATGTTGAATTGATACCTTTGTTACTATTATTTCAACTTATTCTTTGACCTCTGAGCTAAACATAAAAACTATTAATTCCTCTTCTCAAGATAGCTCTTCAAATATCTGAAGGCAACTTTACTATCCCCTTAAATCGCTATTAAAGTTAAATATACCAAATTCTTTCAACTGAATCTCTAGATATGGTTTCTAGTCCAAAAATAGTAGTTGGTCAGGGTTAAGAATGCAATTCAGGAACATGGGACAAGTGATGAGACTACTGGCTCCTAAAAGTGCTTGAATCAGAAACTCTGGCTTCATTATGACTATGCTCCTATTCACAGAGCCAAAAAAGTAATATTTAGGGATTATAAAATTATATGCTAATACATTGTAAGTAGAGCTGTGAAATGATATAACCATTTTGGAAAGCAAGTTGAAATTATGTAAAGAAAGCACTAAAATGACCATATGCTTTGAACCAGAGACTCCATTACTTTGCTTATGTTTCAAAGAATGTATCAATAACAGGAAAGTCCCTATAAACTTCAAAAAAATTGAGTATCATATTTATAGCAGCAAAAAATTGGAAACAAAGAAGCTATCGATCAATTTGTGAATGACTAAACAAATAGTGGCTTATGAATATAATGAAAATATAAAAAATGGTGTGTATGATGAAAGTAGAGATTAAGGAAAGATCTATATGAACTAATGCAGATTGAATTAAGTACAGCCAAAAAACAGTATAAGAAATAACAATGTAAACAGAAAGAACAACACACCCAAAAAAAAGCAATATAAAAAAAATATAATAAAGATCAAGCAGGACTCGAATTAATATGAGGACACATTGCCTATCCCTTTGTGGAGCTAGGATGTGTACAGGTTAAAACACTGAACAAGCTTTCAGACTTTCTTCTACATTTTGATTAATTGTGCTAATTTTTTCCTTCTCTAATAAATACTATTTGTTATATGAGATGCCTTCTGGGAAAGGTCAGGGTAGGGGAAACTTGGGATAACTATGATAATGTAAGAAACAGCAGATATAATTTTTTTTATTTTATTTTATTTTATTTTATTTTTTTATTTATTTATTTTTTTTTTTTGCTGAGGCAATTGGGGTTAAGTGTCTTGCCCAGGGTCACACAGCTGTTACGTGTCTGAGATCATATTTGAACTCAGGTCCTCCTGACTTCAGGGCTGGTGCTCTATCCACTGCCCCACCTAGCTGCCCCAACAGATATAATTTTTAAAAAACTTTTTAAAAGTAACATTTAACAAATGCCCACAGGATTAGAAATAAGAGGATCCTAAGTCATCAAATCAAAATCTCTCATTTTATAAATAAGGAAACTGAGGCCCAGAAAAGTTGTTACTTGTCAAAGATCATATGAATAGTAAGTAGTAAATGTTGTTACATAAAATTGGTTACCCAATAGGCAGCTCTGGTTTTCAAAAATATAGAAAATGTAACCAAAAGCAATAGCCATTTGGGGGGCTCTCCTCACTCTCTCTTCCAGTGGGAAAAGATAGAATAAAAATCTTTCACACACCACACCTATCTCGATCCTGGAGGGCTGGCTCAGAGCAGGATCTTCCCTCCTAACCACAACTGCTCAGATTTCCCAACTTTCATTCTTCTGGGTCCTAGTCAAAGAAATTTGGCTAGACTCTAGTAGTAAACCATAGCCACAATTACAACAAAATATAAATGAAAAATATTCAAAGGGGCAAAAAGAATAATCCATGATTCCATTTAGAGATTCTGTCTTTTAGGAAAAGTTACAAAATTACTAATGCAAATAGAAAAAAAATCATCTAATTTTTGCCCCCAGGCAGCACTTAACTAACAAGTTAGAAAGAATATTCCTGAGTCATTTATATATTGTGAAGGGAAAATATTTTACTCCTACATACTGGACAGTTTAAATTTAAACAAAGAGAATAATTGGAATTTACTCAATTATTCAATCAGAGGAAACAGACTTTATAATATTATTGAAGTCATAAAAAACAGCTTAAAGAAAAAATATTAAATGTTAGAAGTATGAAAAGCTGGGTTTCCACAGATATCGCTAGAACAAGATAAGGGGAGGGAGAGGTAAAATATCTTATTGGGATGTCGCCAATCAACTGTGATTTGGGGAATTGTTAAGACAACTAAATTCCTAATAAAGAGGGTTTAGGGTTAAACCAACCCAAACCAGCTATGGTCAGAGACCAGGGATAAGACTTTTTGAGAAAATTGTAATCTAACCTAATTGCTATTCAGATGATAAATCCAACCCATTGTAACTTTGATTGTATCCAACCTAATTACTATTCGAATAGTAAATCCGACCAATTGTAACCAAGTTTGACTGTAAATCTGACCAATCTAAAACTTAAAGGGAGGGGTAAAGAACCCAGCTATGAGTATAAAGTTTGCTCTCTGGAAGTATTCCGTGTATCTCATCTATCAGTACCCGCTTGTCATGAGAATCTCTGAATAAAAGAGTCTTCTCTCACTCTAAAGCACTGGTTGTAACACTATTCTTGGACCAGGAAGCAGTGGTCAGTGGCAGCTCGTCCCGGGTTTACTCTCCAATCCTGCTGAGCTCCAAGGAGTCCTTTGATAACATTAAACATTGGGTTTAAATATCTCTCTGAAATAATGGATGAGGGTATGGAAGAAAAAAAAGTTCCATCAATCACTTGAATTTTTCATCTGAGAACATTTCATTAGGAATTGAATTTACCTCCCTCTGTTACCCTTTCTGCCCTTCAGGCTATGAAGCCTCTGTCTATTTGAATATACTCAATATCGCTACACTGCCCTGCTCTTGTTCCATTAGTTGCTTCTTTTCCAACTCTCTTCTCTACTTCTGGCTGTTGCTGCTGAGGAAGAGAACAGATATCTCCCTTTTGCCTATATAGCCTTCAGTCTCCTTTATTTTCCTCCTCCAACTTCATCAGTTCAACTTCACCCTCTTGTCCAAATCTCCATTTTAAAATTGCCATTTTAAAACTGCCCAGTCATCCGTAGGCACTTTGAAATGCATTTTCCAAGAGGCTTTGCAGTTAGTATCTGGAGACCTGCCCTGACTAAAGGGATCTATCTCTGGAGTGCTACAAAAGAATTAAAAAATATTAATAAAAATTACCACTCTGGTTCATAATTCCCATATAATTACAGGAAATACTGAGACAAATAAAAAAGATTTAATTGAGTGAATTTTAATGGCTTATTGATTTTTTGACAATGCTTTCATTTCCCAATATCACCCTCCATTAAAATCTTCTCCTATAACAACAAAAAAAGCAAAATAATCCTACATATTGAGCACATCTAATACCATATATTTCACCCTGAACCTTTAGTCCACTGCCACTCCACTGAGAAAAGAAAGGTATTTTTCATGCCCACTCCTCTGAAATCAAAAGTAGTCATTGCATTGATCTGTTTTGTATTGTCGAAGTATTTTCCTTTATATCATTATGTTTGTTGTTTATGTAGTTCTCTTGGCATTTTTTTTTCTTCATCCTACACCGAATCACGCCAATCTTTCAATCAATGAATTGCTCTTATTCCTTATTTCTTATAACACAACAATATATTAATTCAATCATATTAAATAATTTGTTCAACAATTACCCAGTAAATGTTGAATCCTTTGTTTTTGTTTACACAATGGAGGCTGCTATGAATAGGACCTTTATTATTTACTCCCTTAGAATATATGTTCCAAAAAAGATTTTTCTCACATATTTTCAAGTTATTTACTAAACAATTGGACATATTGGCAGTTCCACTAAGAGTGTATTAATGTGCCTATCTTCCCATATCCCTTCCAAGTATAATGAGCAAGACTTGGTTTTTCCATATTGATTAATTGATGTATTCACAGAAATTTGATAGCAGATAGCAGAAGTAATGAAGTGAAGTAATAGAAGTAATGTATTAACAGAAAGTTCAAAGACAGTCTGCCAAATTATTCTTTTATAAAATACATTATATATTATATTTTATAAAAAAATATTATTTTGTAAAGTGTGAAGGTGTTTGCTCTAACATAATTAGGGTCATTAGCTGGTCATAGATTAGTCATATACCTGTTGACTTTTAAAATGCTAAATCAGTCAGCCCAACAAAGCATTGTAGGTAGGGAAAAGTTTTGTGAAGTGTAATCTCTGTGTCTCTGCTAAAAAGTATGATGGGAAAAGAATTTTCTCTCCTCCTCTCCTCTTCCTATGGTATCTTGAAGCAGAGCTAGTCTTCCAGCAAGTAGACAGTAGGGATCACCAACAAGAGGATTTATGATCACCAGAAAGATCCAGCAGAGATGTGCTTTGCTGCTGTAATTTGAGAACCATGAGACTTTGTCATTTGATTTCTCCCCCATTAGAACATGAGTTTCTTGAGAAGCAAGAACTATGTTGTTTCTCTGTTTGTATTTCCAACAATTAGCATTGTGCTTTGTTCATAAAAAAATGTTTAATGAATGCCTTATTTATTCTTTCAATAATTATAAATACAAGTACCTTTCCTGGGAATATTAAAGAAATAATGTTGATAGATATGGAGGAAATAAGGTTAAATGATGCTGACAGAATGATGGGGACAGAATTGGGCACCCTATTAAGCTCTTTTGCTACTGAGTCCTCACCCCCCCCTTAAGGAAAGCTCATGAATGAAACATAAAGATGATTCTCTGTCATTTGTGGAAAAATATTTTTAATATTTTTCAAATAACTTTCCATAATATTTTGTGTACACTAAGCAAAATGCTAGAGTATGAAATTCTTTAAACTCATCTTCATTTCATCTCCTTTCACATATAGCTCCAGGCTTCTGCCATTCATATGTAGCAATACTGTAGATAATCCCATATGTAATAGGATTTATGCTAGCTCACCTGTAGTGATCCCTTGGATATGTGTGGTTGTATGTAGATGTGATGCAATATCTCTCAGGGCTAAACACTTCTCACTCCAACCCCTCAGACTACTACAGGCATTAATTCTTTATCTCCCTGGTTTCAAAAACAATCAAGCACTATGATCAGATATTTCCCCAAAATGTAAAATGCAAAATCTCTCAGTAATTTATTAGCATCCAATCCCTATTCCAGTCTACAATAACTCAAAAAAAATTTCTTATAAACTTTCTTTTTTCTCAGTCTTAAACTTAGCAAAGATCACTTTATATGGGCTTATGCTTATAAAAAGTAAAATAATACAAAGACACAGCAACCTCTTATCAACAAATCACAACTTTTGGTTCCTGCAAAAAAGTGAAATCTCCATCCAAAAATTCAGTAATCTCAGAATGATGGTTAAAATCTTTCAAGAATTCTTAAGATAGTTTCTCTATTAATTAAGAATTAAATTTAGGTTTCTTTAAAAAAAAAGTATCTTCAGATTCTCTCAAAGATGACAGTTTCCTCACAAACTCTTTCTTCATGCAAGTTAACTCTCCATGTCTCTTCAAGATTTAATCCTCTATTACTGTCTCACATAGACTCCCCTCTCCCACAAAAATGACAGTTAACCACCAATACAGAAGATTCTGTTCTTTCTAAAAGATATTATAAAATGCCCAAAGTTTCTATAATTATACATGTATATATATGAATATATATGTATGTGTAGGTGTGAATTTATAGTAGTTGCCTTTTCTACTTTTTTCCAACTTTGTATAGTAAGCTTATTTCAAAATTATTATAAACAACAACCATTGACTAAAATAATAAATATTAAAATTAAGTGGTAAAATCTTATATAAAAGTCTGAGCACATAACAAAACAAAATCAAATGTGCAATGTCATTGTGCTACAAACAAAACAAAATTATATCTATTCCTGTCTCTGAGGTCTGTATGATTTCTCTACCTTTGACTTGGCTTTCCTTCTTCCTTCTTTCCTTCCTTTCTTTCTTCTCATCTTTCCCTTTCCTTTCTTTAGAAGACACTTCAGACCTACATAAACTACCTAAACCTTTTCAGTCTTACATTGATTTGCACGCAATCATGGTTATGATATTCAAATGAACTCCTTCACCACAGCTCCAGATAACTTCTTTTTCAACTTCACTAAGTAGCATTCTTATTAAGGAGACCCAATCTAGTAAACCAAGATTATGATATGATTTAAATAAATTTCAGATTACACCTCAGAGAAAAATTTAATGTGAGTTATCTTAGAAATAACAATTAGAAATGAGTTCTAACCTTGGTTTTAAAATGACTTAAGCACTCCTTTAACTAGCTTGCTGTAAATTTTTGACTAGAGGTTTCATTCCCTTCCAAAAATGCTGAACATGGTCTTTGGCACTATAAAACTAAATAGTGAGCAAATTCTCCTCTTGGTGCAACATAGTAGATAAAGACCATCAGATAGTAACAAAGAGTCAAAAGGACCTTAGAGGTATCTAGCAGAGAAAAGGAAAAAAGAAGTCTAGATTAGTGAAGAAACCAGCTCACTTAATGACATCTAAAGTGGATGAGAACATCAGCAGCTCTGGAGTATCAATCAGAGTTTTGAACTGTTTGTTGAAGACCTGTAGGAGGAATGAGCCCTTGGTTCTCTAATAGTTTTTCACAGCTTATTCAAGGCCATAAGAACAAGTCCCTCTCCCTTTAAGAATAAGTCCCAAGTCATCAGTGAGGGTAAATTAGACAAAGTACCATTTCTCATTCTCCTTCCTTTATCCCATCAGCCAATTAAAATGTTCAAAGGTCCTATAGTATGAATCCTGGAAAAGTGATGTCAGATAATTCCTTCCTTCCAGACCATTTGCTATCCCAAAACATGTTGGGAAATGAGGAAAACTAGCATATGTGAGGGATTTATTATGCAAAAGAGGAAAATTGGGAAGCCAACTTTGGAACTGCCATACCCCTCCCACACACCTCCTTGACTGATAAGTTCTGGTGTAGACTTGGAGATTTAGAACATCTTTGTCTCCAGTTCTTCTGAACTTTAGGTGGGCTAGAAAGAATAATTTCAAGTTTTATGGATTCCCATATTTTTGTGTAGCATCTCTCTCTTTTTCCCTTCCTAAGGTAGGTGGTCAGAGCTAGAGAAAAGGTCAGGTGATAATTCATGTGACAAAGAAACAAGGTGTCTAAAATTGCTATGGGACAAGAAAAATCAACTAATTCTATTTTGACCAGAGACATTTCTGTTCAGATTAGGCAGAAAGCATGCACTCAACAACAGCTTCTTTATTGCCCAATACTCAAGATGTAAAAATTCTGGAGAACTATAAGTCCATAGATCTTGGCTATAATAGCAGTCAGCCTAAGCCTCCCATAAACTCAGATCTGGGCCTTTAGGCCAAATGCTTTGAAGATGCTAACAGCCAGTCTGGAACAGAAGTAGCCTCTTTCTTATTCAATACTGCAAATATGGAAACATTTAGCGAACAAAGGAGGTCAAAATGAAATATCTAATCTTAGCCTGGGAACATTCTGCCTGACTTTTATTATCTGGATCTTGTGACTATGACTAAAGAGCAACATGCCCCAAGAAGGGACACATTTTGGCCCCTATATCATCACAAACTGTAGCTGAGTTGTCTGACTTGGTGTGCTAGGCTTAGCTATGTTTATAGAGTCAAAATAATAGTGGTGGCTAAAGCTGGTAGCACAGTAGAAATTAATTCTATGAAAGCAAGAAATGAAGGCTATAAAGATAGGGAGCAAATCCAGAAAACATGCAGCACACACTTGAATGACCATGTTTAGTCAATTGCCATGGTGGCCCTTGCATTTCCATGACACCTGGAAATGCAGGGAAAATAGAAGCAATTGTAGACAAAGGATAAGAGCTTCTCCAACCTGATGAGCACTTTTTAAAACTGCTGTCTCCAGAAATTTCCAGCACACCTCAGTGAAGAATAAGGAGATAGCAGGAAACTATAGTCATCTTTTGGCTTTATGTATCCTTGTGTCATGTGACTGTGTCCTTCCACAGGAACAGCAAGAGGAAAAAAAGCGATTTTTTTTAGTAGACTACCATCTTCTTGAGTGCTCATTCCTATCTAACCTTCACCCAAAGCTTTCACTTCTGAGGAAAATTCAGTTGTCATTGAAGAAATGAGCCTTTCAGGAAAGACTAAAGACCAACAGAGACCAGCAGAGAAACAGACCTAATAATAGCAATAACAAGGATTTGTGGATTGTCACCACAAATAGGAGCATCTGGAAGACCTAAGAACTATGAGATAATAATGCTCATAATCCTTCTTCTATTTGGACTTTGCACTGAATATCATCCATAAGGAAAATGCCCAAGCCAATCATGCTTTCTTCTTCATTTCCTTTGTGGGCTCTGTTCTTTTCTCTCTAAACTTCTTTCTCCAATAATAGTACCCTAGAGTTTTATACTTTCTCTATTTGATCGATCCCTCCTGGAAATTCCATTTTAAGAGAATTACCTGGGTCAGCCAGCCATCTTCACTCCTTTATTCTTCTCTTGATTTTGCTCCTAACTTTTTTAGACTTCTTTCTTTACCCAGGCTTCACATAGTACCTTCTTCTTCCCCTCCTTTCCTTTTAAGTTACTTCTTACGGGTTGTCTTCTTGCATTAGAATGTAAGCTCCTAAAGAACTGTCTTTCATGCGGCTTGTATTTGTATTCCCATTGCTTAGCAAAGTATATGGAACATAGTAAATTTACAATAAATGCTTGTTGAATGTGTCATAAAACTTTGGGTGGTTGAAATCTTTTGATACCTCTTACTCAATAATACAAACAGAAAGTCATGATATTATATATAAAAAATACAAATGTGGATCACAAATCTGCTGAAAATAACCTCAGCTTACTGCTAAGTAAGTGATGGTAAACACAAGAATGCTTTTGAGTCTCCAAAAGATCAAGACATCTTATTCAAAGTGGACAATGAAAAAAATCTAATTTTCAGATCTTTTTTGAAGAGTTGAAGGCAGGAAGTTCATCTGTTATTCTGATCATTTTGTCATAAAATTGGTTTTCACTTCTGAAAGCAGCATTGTGATAACTACTAGAACTTTCAAAACAAGAATCTCAAGTGGAAGAAATTCAAGAATGAGGAGATGCCAGTGTTCTCCTCTGTCAATGACAAATTTAAATCTTCTGATGAACCTTTAGAAAGTCATGGTTCAAGCCTAGAAGAGTTTTTAAAAAAAACTGACATTTTATTTCTAAAAATAAGCAGCAGTTGAATACCCATCATACAGAACAAGCTAATCAACTTCATCAGAGGGTAGCAGATAAGCTCCTCATCTGTGCCAGATATTTTCCTATCAAAACTGTATAAACAAGAGAGCATTGGCTAAGATCAGGGGTGAAACAAGGCTGCCCACTATCACCATTACTGTTCAATATTGTATTAGAAATGCTAGCCTTGGCAATAATACAAGAAAAAGAGATTAAAGGAATTAGAGTAGGTCATGAGGAAACCAAATTATCACTCTTTGCAGATGATATGATGGTCTACTTAGAGAACCCTAGAGAATCAACTAAAAAACTATTAGAATTAATCCACAACTTTAGCAAAGTTGCAGGATACAAAATAAATCCACATAAATCATCAGCATTTTTATCCATCACCAACAAAATGCAACAGCAAGAGATACAAAGAGAAATTCCATTCAAAATAACTATCGATAGTATAAAATATTTGGGAATATATCTGCCAAGGGAAAGTCAGGATCTATATGAGCAAAACTACAAAACACTCTCCACACAAATAAAGTCAGATCTAAACAATTGGAAAAACATCAAGTGCTCTTGGATAGGTCGAGCGAATATAATAAAGATGGCAATACTACCTAAACTAATCTATCTATTTAGTGCTATACCAATCAAACTCCCAAGAGATTATTTAACTGAACTAGAAAAAATAACAACAAAATTCATCTGGAAAAACAAAAGGTCAAGAATTTCAAGGGAATTAATGAAAAAAATGCAAATGAGGGTGGCCTAGCTGCACCAGATCTAAAACTATATTATAAAGCAGTGGTCACCAAAACCATTTGGTACTGGATAAGAAATAGAGTAGTGGATCAGTGGAATAGGTTAGGTTCACAGAACAAAATACTCAATGACAATTGTAATCTAGTGTTCGATAAACCCAAAGACCCCAGTTTTTGGGATAAAAACTCACTATTTGACAAAAACTGCTGGGATAATTGGAAACTAGTATGGAAGAAATTAGGCATTGACCCACACCTAACACCATATACCAAGATAAGGTCAAAATGGATTCATGATCTAGGCATAAAGAATGATATTATAAACAAATTAGAACAATGTAGGATGGTTTACCTCTCAGACCTGTGGAGGGGGAAGGAATTTGTGACCAAAGAAGAACTAGAGGTCATCATTAATCACAAAATAGATAAGTTTGACTATATCAAGTTAAAAAGTTTTTGTACAAACAAAATGAATGCAGACAAAATTAGAAGGGTAGCAGTAAACTGGGAAAATATTATTACATCTAAAGGTTCTGATAAAGGCCTCATTTCTAAAATATATAGAGAATTGACTCAAATATATAAGAATTCAAGCCATTCTCCAATTGACAAATGGTCAAAAGATATGAACAGACAATTTTCAGACGAAGAAATTGAAACTATTTCCGGTCACATGAAAAGGTGCTCCAAGTCACTATTGATCAGAGAAATGCAAATTAAGACAACTCTGAGATACCACTACACACCTGTCAGATTGGCTAAAATGACAGGAAATGATAATGATAACTGTTGGAGGGGATGTGGGAAAACTGGGACACTGATACATTGTTGGTGGAACTGTGAACGGATCCAACCATTCTGGAGAGCAATTTGGAGCTATGCTCAAAAAGTTATCAAACAGTGCATACCCTTTGACCCAGCAGTGTTTCTACTGGGCCTATATCCCAAAGAGATTTTAAAGGAGGGAAAGGGACCCACATGTGCAAAAATGTTTGTGGCAGCCCTTTTTGTAGTGGCAAGAAACTGGAAATTGAAAAGATTCCCATCAATTGGAGAATGGCTGAATAAATTATGGTATATGAATGTTATGGAATATTATTATTCTGTAAGAAATGACCAACAGGAGGATTTCAGAGAGGATTGGAGAGACTTGCATGAACTGATGCTGAGTGAAATCAGCAGAACCAGGAGAACATTATACACAGCAACAAGACTATACGATGATCAATTTTGATGGGCATGGTTTTCTTCAACAATGATGTGATTCAAACCAGTTGTGCTGCAATGAAGATAGTCATATACATCCAGAGAGAGGCCTGTGGGAACTGAGAGTGAACCACAACACAACATTTTAATGCTTTCTGTGAATATTTCCATGCATTTTGTTTTCCTTCTTAGGCTGTTTTTTTCTTCTTCTCTTTCTAGATCTGATGTTTCTTGTGCAGTGAGATAACTGTATAGATAGGTATACATGTATTGTATTTGTCATATAATTTATCCTATCTAGCATGTATTAGATTACCTGTCATCTAGGGGTGGGGGGTGGGGGGAAGGAAAGGAAAAGCTTGGGAAAAATAAGTTTTTTTGCAAAGGTCAATGTTGAAAGGTCACTCATATATTTTGTAAATAAAAAGCTTTATAAAAAAAAGAGAGAAAGAAAGGATAGGAGTGGGTAGAAGAAGATTAAGTAGAGAAGAAAAAATTTGGAACAGCTACTGTGGGGAGTTTGATAAACAATCAGTTAGTGGGGTGGATAATAAGATTTCCTTAGTACAGTAAGGGCCTAATTGTTATTAGAGAAAATAAATTTGTCATAACAGTCACAAAAAAAAAACAAGAGAGCATTGGCCAAGTTTTGTGCAGGAGCTTTCACTTCTGAGGATAAGCTCAAATTCAAAAGTATGTACATCATCCCAAGCATCAATGACACAGAATTATCCTATCTGTGGCTGTGGAACCTGAAGAAAGGCTATTGAAACTATAAGGTCAACTCAGTCCCCTCCCTGATGACTGAGTACTGAGCATATATACATGATATCTTCTTTCAAGTGATATGTGGAAGATATCCTGAAAATCCATTCTGCAAGCATCTTAGTACTTAAATTATCTGATTTCACCTGCCAGAAATTTTCCCTGAAATATATACCCAATGCCCACTAATCCTGCTACCAACAATATCAGTATCAGTTATACAAGTGATGATAGCACTCTAACATGACTAACAGCAGTACACAAAGCCCAGTGAGGTTGAACTGGGTGTATTTTAGGGATTCTAAGTCATGACAATCTCATGAACTGAATTAAAAGTAGTTTCTATTCCTTCAAATTACAGCTAAGTGACACAGTGGGTAGTCATGAGTCAGGAAGACTGAGTTCAAATCCTGCCTCAGATACTAACTATAATTATGGGCAAGACATTGAACCTCTGTTTGCCTCAATTTCCCCATATATAAAATGAGAATAATAATAGCACCTACTTCCCAGGATTCTTAAGAGCATAAAATAATATTCGCAAAGCATTTTGCAAAACAGAAAGCATTACATAAATGCCAGCTACTATTATTATATAGAAAATGGTATGAAGATGAGCAATTGCTATCCCAAAACCTTCCCTCGTCTTTATTACAAGATTACCATGATATTTTAACAAGAGTATAAAAAATCCAAGAAAGTTTCTTCATTCCCTCACTGTCATACCCCACTTACTTCACATACAGCAGATGGCATCAGATACTGTTGTCTTGGAGACCACTTTGTGCCTCAGGGGTTCCATGCATGGTCCTGTGCCTAACAAGGTCCTACTGACAGTGATGAACATTTCAGACTCCTACATGCTCCCTGTCTCAGTTACCTCAGAATTTCAAACTTTTTGATTAATTCCAGAACTTGACAAATTCTGTTTTATGAAGTTTTTTAGGAGCATGGTTAATTTTTTTCCCAGCCTATAGTCATCTGTCTTTCCAATTCAATCAGGGAACTCCTTCATTTTTCATAAAGAGTTGATAGGACATAAATATGTCTTTGTACTTCTTTTACATATTAATACCTAGTTAACTCTGTTAGCTGCTCCTTATTTTCTGTAATTACTCAACTATTTAGCAAGGGAAGCTAAATGCTCCCTACTACATATTGAAAATAATGTTGGAAAACACCAAAATCAGATTGTATTGTACATGTTTAATCTTTCCAAAAAAAATTAAGTTGGAATTTTTAAAGTTTTTTTGAAAGGAAATGCATATGTTATTGAATAAATAGCTAACCATTGACTATCTCTAACCAACAAGAATTACAGGGTCACAATTAATCCTTGAACACTGTACTTGCAAATGCAACAATTCTATCAGATGTACGAAAGCAAATAAAAAGGGATACAATTCTCATGAATTTAAAGACATAACATCAATTCAATTCATTCATTAAATAAATTTTGTAGGAGCAATAGAGCTAATAGTCCCTTTTCCATTCCTGAAAATCTGATTCTCAAGTCATTTTGATTCCTTCTTCCATCTTCGTGGCTCCCTCCTGAAAATAGCAAACACTCATTCCCCCACTAGTGTAAAAATTTCAAGGCAATGATTTGTCTAAAAGTTCTGAGGAAGCTAATTCAGATACAAGAATAAATTTTATGCAAATGATTAATTCAAGCAAAATTGTTCATGTGTTTTAAAACCATTGTTGAGATGGCATTAAGTTTTAATGTATCTTCATGACCTTTGAGTAAAACAAATGTCTCTTTTAGACACTTGATTATATCACTAAGAAATATTGGTAACCTCAATTAGAACACATGTTCCTGTAATGGTGCCAAAAAGAACACCATACATTTGCTGAAATTTTATTACATAATCTCCAAATTGCTGATAATAATTAAAGCAATAAAACTTTGTGTTCATAATTAAAGAGTGTAAGGAATGGACTGAGACCTGTGAAGGACAGTTTCACTGGAATAATGGGCTCCAATTCATGAAAGTCCCTCCTGGCAACTTAATATGAAGTAAAAAAGTAAAAAGATTAGGTTTCCAATAGAATGAAACCCCAATTGAAGTACTTGCCCCAACTTTGTTTTTGGGAATATGCTGTCACTGGAGTTGGAACAGAACAGAAGAGAAAAACATATAGTATGAATATGGCAGCTCTTCTGCTAGAATTATGGTTCACAAAACAATATCTTATTTAAAGTATGTTGATGTTTATAAGACACTTTTCTTATAACAACCTTTTAATGGAAGTCAGATAAGGATCATTAGACACATTTTGCAGATGGGGAAACAAGTTCAAGGAGATTTAATCATTTGTCTAAAGTCATACAACTAGAAAATACCTTCTAATTTTGAATCCAGCATTCTTTCCACTGGGCAATGCTGCATGAAAAATAATTATTCTTATTTTTTTCCATTATAATTATTTTTATTTATTTTTATTATATTTATTATTTTTATATGTGTAATAATTTTGTGATGCATGTAGCTATCAATTGCCACTACATGCAAATGGCTCCTGTTATCTCTAGAATCTATGTTCCTATCTCACAGAAGATTGAGGTCACATGGTAATATAGAAAGAGTTTGAGGCATTTAAAAATATAATGAGGAAGCTTTGTTAACACAGCTTAGTCATGGGAGTAAGAAGTGCTATATATTCTATCTCCCATCCCTGGTCTCTCTGTACAGTTTTTCTCCTGGGTCTAGAATGTACTCCCTCTTTTCCCCTTTGCTTTCATAGATTCCTTCAAGGCTCACCTCAGTTCCTATGGTTACCTCTTCCTGATCTTCCTCATTATCAAAACTATCTCTCTCTTTAAATAATTATTTACTTTTCTGTGGACATATTATATATACCCGGTAAAAAAGAAAGAAAGAAAGAAATAGCTATGTGACTCAATGGACAGAGGACTGGGCCAGGAATCAAGTTCAGATTCTATCTCAGACCTTTATTAATTGTGTATGATCGCAGGAAAGACATTTAACCTCTGTTAGCCTTAATCCACTGGAGAAGGAAAAGGCAAACTTACTACAGTAGCATTGCCAAGAAAATTCCATGGACAGTATGGTTCACAGGATCACAAAGAGTCAAAGATAGTTAAACAACCACAAAAGTTTGAAAGTAAGCTCCCTAAGGGAAGGGATTGATTTTTGTTTCTATCCCCAGAACCTAGCACAGTTCCCAGAACATAGTAAATGTTTGTTGAAATTAATTAGATTTCATTTCCAATGGACCAGATAGAACACTTTTACCTTCCTTTGCAATAATGTATATAAACATCATTTCAATTATTTCCTCCCTATACTAACCCCAAAGATCTGAAGACGCCAGGCATGAGGTAGAGGCAAATGCTTTTATAATATTTGTGCATTAAGGCTTAAAGCACATCTTGAGACATCTTGAAGTCAGCCAGACACTTCCCTTCTTTTCTCTTAGCAATAATTATTATAAAAGCTTTACTTAGCGTTCTTTTCCTCTGTTCTCTCTCCTCTCTGATTGAAAACAGTTTGCCCTGGTCCCAGGTCATCAAACTAATCTTTAATTGCTGTCCTATTTCCTTTGAAGCAAAGGTTCATATCTACATTTTCTACATTTCTATCCTTAAATTTTACCTAGCTCATATTCGACCATTTTGTTTTTTCTAACTCTTCAGTTTATCATCTTAAGCATTCTAACTCCCTAATCTTCATCTCCACATCTATCATCTACACTGAGCTCTGGTTTTGCATCTCTAAATTTCTTGTAGGTCAATGCCCTCTAGACTGTCAAATCAACACCTCAAATTCTTTGTACAAAAACAAATTTGCACCTTCCTTATGATTTCATTCATATCTGTCAATGGCCTCAGTTGCTCATTAAACTTAATAACCTTGGTGGTTTGACTTTCCTTTTGTATAAATTTCCAACTATGTGGCCATTACCACTTCCAGGGAACCATCAATTCTGAAAAATTTGTCACCTTAGTATGATGCAACAAATTTTTTGATTTCTCATCCTATCACAGGTGAAATGAGAAGGCAAGGGATAAGAGGAGAGGAAGAAGATTAACTCAAAGCTGCATTAAGTAGTATTGTCCACTAAGCTAGGAGAAGAGGCACATTCAATAGAACTTTAAAAGGGAGAATCACTCTGCCTTTTCCTACTTCATAAAGGGGAGCCCTTTCAGTTCTAGGCCATAACATATAATCTGGGTTCAGTTGCAAAGAGCCTGACTTCCAATAAGAATGCAGACTCATTTTTAAAACCCTCAAAACTCTAAGGGAAATTAGTTAAATATTGGATTTTCTTATGTATACAGTCTCTGTAAAATGGAGGAAGAGTAATGCACAATGGAGATCAGGGATAGTACAGCTATTTATCTCTTTTTCACAAAAAATTCACATGTGTACACTGACAGAAAATATTAAAGCAATAATCTTTAAATATTCTAATACCCTCTTGAGAGGTTGAGACCTAAAGTATTTTTAAGAACACTGAGAAAAATGTTTTATATTTTATCATGGCTCTGCACTGTCCCTACAGTTCCCTCCTGGTTCATGTCTTCTACCAAAGTAAGCTAAGACTTAGCCTCATCCCCTTTGTCAACAGCCAACCTCTCTGATACAGAAAATTTTGTTAACATGGTACATAGAAATCTTGAACTCATATCCAAGTAATCAATAACTCTTGTAAATTTTATTTCTACCATTTCTCTTCCTTCAAGGAATTGAATAATTCTTAAATTATTTCTCTACTTTCCAAGTCTGTTGTTTTTCTAATGAGATATTTCATATTTTATTCTATTTTGGTTTTGATTTAGTTTTGTTTATTGATGTCTAATAGAGTCATTGACTTCCCAATTCTACTTTTTAAGGAGTGGTTTTCTTTAATGAATTTTTGTACACCTTTTTTCCAATTTTTGTGTTTCCTTTACCAAACTATTGGCTTTTTTCATGATTCTCTTGCATCACTCATTCCTTTTCCTAATTTTTTCTTGACATTTTTATTTGCTTTTTTAAAAACTTTTTTGAACTTGTCTTGGAAGTCTTTTGGGGCCTGACACCAGTTAACATTTTTCTTTGAGACTTTACATGTAATTATAACATTGTTGTTCTCTTCTGATATTGTCTTTTGATCTTCTCTTTCACCATAGTAATTTTCTATAGTCAGTTTCTTTGTTGTTGCTGTTTGGTTTTTCCAGGCTATTTCTTGTCTATTAACTTAATATTAAAGTTGGTCTCTGCTCTTACATTAGAGAGACCACTGTTCCCAAGCTTTAGTTTTTCCATGCTGCCAGAGATGTGTAAATGCTCCATTTTTTTGACATTTTATTTCTTTCTTATCATTTCTTATAGCACAATAGTATTCCATCATAATCACATATCACATTTTATTCATCCATTCCTCATTTTATGGACATTGCTTCAATTTCCAGTTCTTTACCACCAGGAAAAAGCTACTATAGACATTTTTCCCATATATCGTTACTTTTATTTTTCTTATTTAAAAAAAAAAACTCTTTTGGTTTGCAGATCTAGTAGTGGTATTGATAGATCAAAAGATATGCATGGTTTGTAGCCTTTTGGGCATAATTCAAAATTGCTCTACCAAATGCTTGGATCAGTTCACAACCCCATCAACAATACATTAATGTCTCATATTTCCAACATCCCCTTCAACATTTGTCATTTTCAACTCTCTAGCTAGGTGACACAATGAATATAGTGCTGGGCCTAAAGTCAGGAAAACCTGAGTTCAAATTCCACCTCAGACACTGACTAGCTGTGTGACCCTCAGTTTCCTCATCTATAAAAGGAACTGGAGAATGAAACAGCAAACTGCTCTAGTATCTTTGCCAAGAAAATCCCAAATGAGGTCTGAAAGACTCAGACACAACTAAAACAACTAAACAGTAACATTCTACTTCTCCCAAACATATATATAGTACCTTGACTTCAGATTCTGATGCCTACAAAAAGTCATTAATTCTCAACTTGCTTGATGAATTTCTATGTGGTTTTTAACTCAACTCATATGCAACTACCTCCATGAATCTTTTTTTGATCAACCTTTAGTAATAATCTTTCCTCTCAAAACTCATATAGCACTTTGTCTTATGTCCTTCTAATGCATTTAGCATATCACATTGCTATAGCTGTTTTAATATACTATCCCTAAGGTGGTATGAACAGCCTGTCACCAAACTCTCACCAGTGGCTCTAAGAATCTGTCAAATGGGCAGCTAGGTGGCGCAGTGGATAGAGCACCAGCCCTGAAGTCAGGAGGACCTGAGTTCAAATCTGGTCTCAGACACGTAACAGCTGTGTGACCCTGGGCAAGTCACTTAACCCCAATTGCCTCAGCAAAAAAAAAAAAAAAAGAATCTGTCAAATGCACAAATGCCAATAAAAAGCATCTTGACAAAAGTCTAAACCAATTGAAGGTAATTAATAGGCTTCAAATTTACAGTGAGTTAAGGGAATATCTACCCCATGCATTTGAAGACTTCCTCTAGCAGAATGGAAAATGAAATAATTTGTTCCAATATTCATGAAGACAGGAGAAGCAGATGATATGGAATGCTTAGAGCTTGGTCAGACATCAAAAACAGCAAGTTCTTCCACTGGATTCTAGGCCATCATCATCTTGACTTTTTTCCTTCCACTGGGCTTTAATGACTCTGAAAGAAAAAATGAAGTTTACAATTTTGTTCATCTGTCTCAATTAAATCCAATTTATGCTCAAATCAAGGCATCACTCCATGATTTCATTGATCCTCTTCAAAAATGGAGGATAAACAACATTATCTCCACACTAAACTAAAAGTTCCAAATGGGCAGAAATAATGTCTAAACATCATAACTCATTCAGTGCCTGAACACTGTACTGAGTACAAAATAATAGATGCTTAATAGACATTTGTTATATTTTTGTCATTTTTCACAACCAAGGAAAAAATTAATTTTTAAATATCTATTATGAACATGGACTCATGCTTTGCCTTATTATGATAGAGAATTGAGTAACCTCATACTGTGAATAATTAGCTTCCACTACAATTTCCAAAATTTTGACCATTTTGTAGAATAACAAGTTTAACTGAAGAAGAAAAGGTAATTTTAAAGTCTAAACTGGTGAAGATCAAAGCAACAGGGGTTTGGAAACTACAGTGACAAAAAAAAGTCAGAGACTCAGAAGTCCTCTGTACATTTTGACTTGCAAGAAGCATGAAAATTATGTGCTATCCTTGAAATTTACAATTTTTTTCTTCTTAAAAACTGTTGCAGGGCTATCACACTGATCTTAGATCACATGAATAAGACTGAATGAGATATGGACAGACTTGCTGTGATACTCAAGTACAAGATAGAACTTCAGAGTTAGTGGAGAAGCCTTAAATTTCTAAATATGTAGCAGCAAAACTGAACTTATCTAAAACTAAAAGCAGTAATATTTTGTAGAGAATTCACCCCCTAACCATTAAGTTGCTATGTCACCTTAGAAAAGAACATCTCTTCTCTGAACTCAACTTTCTTATTTCCTCTAAAATAAAGATGTTATAGAAAATTATTTCTGATCTCTTTTCTAGCTCTAAAATTCTATGAGTATGCCATTTATTAGCTACCATGAGGGGAAAATAGAGTGATACATCAACATATATCTTCTCAAACAAAATTCCTTTTAATGTAACAAATATTATTAACTTAATTGTGTGCAAAACATTGTGTCAGACCCTAGATTTACAGAGGCAAAAACAAGTCTCCCTTTTCAAGGAATTTATAATCTAATGATGTAGAAAGGTGTCTTAGCTACATGAGTTTGTAAAGTATAAACAAGGCAATACATAGTGATTTCAAGAAGCAAGTGACAATTGGGGGGGTGAGGAAAGATTTCATGTAGGCTGTGGTAACTGAGCTATACGATTCTACTAGGTGGAGATGAAGAGGGAATGAATTATAGATGTGAAAAGCTGTGTATAGGGGCATAGAGGGGAAAGATGGAATATCATGAATAGATAATATCTAGAAAGTCAGTTTGAGTGGAAAGGGTATAGAAATGGGGTATAATGTGAAATAACACTGAAAATGTTAAATGGAAATCAAGTTGTAAAAGACTTTAAATGTCAAGGTGCGGAGTTTGTTGTTGTTGAGTGATTTCAGTTGTTTTCAACTCTTCCTTATCCCTTTGGGGTTTTCTTGGCAAAGATACTGAAGTGGTTTGCTATTTCCTTCTCCAGGTCATTTTAGAGATGTGGAAACCAAAGCAAACATAGTTAAGTAATTTGCCAAAGATCACAAAGCAAGTAAGTGTCTGAGGCCAGATTTGAACTCAGGAATATGAGTCTTCCTGACTCTACACCCAACATCCTATCCATTGTGTGAGAATTGGATAAGGATTTAGTTTTCACAGAATCACAAAATTTAAATTAGAAAAATGCAGAGAACTGACATTTAAATCAGAGAAATGAAACTGAAACTTAAGAAATGAAACCTGACATGGAACAAAGGAAACAAAACTCATAGAATTAGAACAAGAAACATGCTATTAGATGTAATCAGGAGTGGGACTCATATTCACAGAAAGGAATTAGGTGCTCCAGATAGACTGTTAACTCTGTAGTATTTAGTCAATGGGGAAATCAGGGCAGGGGCTTGCATTTCAGGGACAGGGTATAAAAAGGCATGCTCAGGCGATTATGGGGTGCGCCTATTTCCAGGCACCTGCTCATGCAAGATCAGGAATAAAAATCCTTTCCTGGCTTCATCAGCAGGTCTGTAGATTTCTTGGTGAGATGCTTATAAATGCACCACCTAACTGCCCATGGCATCATCTTCTTGATATACCTGTTCCTCTTCAAGAATAAAGAATAAACAACAGCCTGTGAGTAGTACGAGCTGCCCCGCTGGGGACTCAGCTGACAATTCCATTTGGGCAATGCAGTTCCTTCCTCCTCTCCACTCTCTAACTCTCCTCTCCTCTCCCTCTGCTCAAAGGGCATCACACCCTACCTGGGAGAACTCTGTCAAAAGAAACATAAATTTTGATTACTGAAACTTAGCAAGATATCTGGGAGTTTTGGTGCTAGATAACTTTTTTTAAGGACTATGTCTTAAACACAAATGACTTTAACTTGCAATGATTGGTCAACAAAAGGTCCTAAGCTAAGCCCCACTAGGTAATTTTTTTTGGACCAAGATAACTCAGAGTGAACATAAATAGTAATTGTTTCTGTTTTGGCCAGAACTTTCCTTGAGGATCTTCCCTTTCCAGATTGATTTTTTTATTAGGTAAAAGAGGTCATTAGTTGCTTCATTTCTTACCTATCCTTAATCACTGAATGGGCATTGCCTCAGGAAAATTGAGACCAGGAAAGACCTTAGCTTAAAAAGGTTTAGATTTTCCACTGCATCCAGGGCCATCTCCAATCATCCTGATCTACATTTTGCTACTGGATCCAGGTGGCTCCAGAGGAGAAAATAAACCTGTTGGCTTTCCACAACTGTCCCTCTCTTAAATTCAATTGACTTTCAAGTCATGATATCACCTTCCTCACATCAGGTCTTCTTTAAGAATGAAAGGCAAACAAGGATAACATTCTACAATCAGGAAACTGAAGCAAGCAGGGTTAAGTATGTATAGTCTAATATTACAGCATGTTCCATCAATACAAAATAACCTAATATGTCAAACATGTGGACTAAATTTTTTGTACAACATTTTAGGTATGTTACTGTGTCTGCAGTAATAAAATGTTTATTCCAAGATAATAACCTGGTAGCATAAACTTCTTTGTTTTTATTATATATATATATGATTCCTGCTATCTTACTTTAGAAGCCTGTGGTACAGATGAGTGTGCTGTTGTTTTTTAATAGAAACAAACATTCTCTAGGAGACAATGAAGAATAATTTCTTAACAATTTAACTTTTTACTTAGTAGGATAATGGGTTACAATAACAGTTTTCCCAGTAGCTTTCCTAGTATTCATCACTTAAAACAAACAATGGATAAAGAGAATGTTAGACCTAGAGTCAAGAGAATTCACAAACAAGCCTGACCTCAGGTATTTACTAATTGTTTGACCTTGAGCAAGTCATTTAGGCTCTTCCTGAATTATTGACTTGGCTGCAGCATTTTATATTCCTATGATTTTAGGGGTGTGTGTTGGGGTGGGGGGGTCTGTGTGTGTGTGTTGTGTTTGTGCAGGTCCATTTGTGTTTTCATGCCTGATTCCACGGGCTCACATTTTAATAACCATTTCTCTAGTAACATTACATTATTTTTAAATTTTGCCTGAAACCTCTCAAGTTCCTTGGTGGTAAAATCCTGCCCATCTTCCAGCTCCACTCTGGAAGGAATCAAGTTCCAAACACAGTAAGCTTGAGGTTTCTTACCTTCAAGATACAATATATAAAAACTAAGAACTCTAGGTACTAGATGACTAGTTTCCTTTGATTTTCTTTCTTTTAACTTTTTTTTATTTTGAATTAAACAACAGAGTATTTCCATATATGTAGTGAAAAAGAAGATGATTGTACACAAAACTGAAAATTTCTGTTATATGAAATTTGGATTTCTTTTAAAGTATATGATAAATAGAAAATGTAATTTTCAAAGCTATATTGCTTGTCTGTGAGCCCTTTTGACTTTTATGCTGCCCTCTTCTGTACATTTTCTATTTTGTTTTTTTTTCTGGAAACTGGATTTAAGAGTTTATTAGGATTTCCATCTGTCATGTTTCTATTGGGAGAGGGGGGAGTGTTTCTTACTTTTTTTAAATTCCAAGTACCTTTTACATTGTCAAATACATATTTGGTCTGTAAATAAACTTTTTTGTCTTTAGGTTTTTTTATTAAAAGCTTTTTTCTGCATTTATTGAGATAATCATATGATTTTTATTGGTTTTGTTATTGTCAAGTATGTTATTGGGCACTCATGCTGATAGTTTTCCTAATACTGTGCCACCCTGAATTTCTGGTAAAAATCCCACCTAATCATAGTATATGATCTTTGTTTTTTATTTATTTCATTTTCAATCATATTTTGTTTTCCAAATCGATGTAAAAATAGTCTTCAACATTCATCTTTGTAGGATTTTGTGTTTCAAATTTTTTCTTTCCTCCTCCCTTACCTCTTCCTTCCCCAAAATAGTAAGCAATCTGATAAAAGTAAACTATGTGAATCCCTTTAAACATATTTCTATATTTGTCATGTTGTGCGAGAAATGTCAAACCAAACGGGGAAAAAAGTACAAGAAATAAACAAAAGGTGAAAATACTATTCTTTGATCCACATTCAACCTCAATAATTTTTTCTCTGAATGCAGATGGCATTTTCCATGCTGAATGTATTGAAAATGTCTTGAATCATTGCCCTATTGAGAAGAAACAAGTCCATCCACTTATCATTTTTAAAAACTTCCAGAAATTCATCTATATGGAGATGAGCATGCAAAAAACATAAAAAACTAAAACATTTTTAAACATTTAAAATTGGTAAGTCATCTGAACCCTCAATTCAGTCATCAGAATATGCTACTGCAGTCACATAATCTTTAACTTCAGTTGGAATTTTTAATCCTAAAACCTGACTTCTATAATATTTGCTATTATAAACTTTCTTTTAGTGTTCAACTGGCTATATGAACAACATCTTCCAGTTCTAGTTCTTCACTGAATTTTTTCTCAAGAAAAGTTTTCCCATTTACATGATCATTTTCAATTGCTATAGCTTTCTACTCAAAGTAAACTGCAAATAAATCAAATTGAAATAAATAAGGTCACCCTTCATTCTAACTAAACGAACTAAACTAAACTAAACTAAACTAAAAACGAACATTGATACTCCAAAAAGATACATAGTGACTGAGTGGGTATTTGTGTGCATCACTGAAGTGACTCTGCACCAACTGAACCATAGAGATATGATCATGGTATAACAGGTAATTGGGATCCATGCCACTCTACAGCAGGTCCATGTGCTTGTTGATTGACTCTACCTTGTGGAGGTTCCTTTCATCATATAGCATGGGTTTCTGTTTCTTAGCCTGTACCATATTATTGGTGGACTTAATTCCAAGGGAAGGGTCTCCTTCAGCTGCAGCTGTCAAAAGCATACTCAGTCTGAATGAGTTGAACACAAAGACTGAAAATAGTCAAAGAGAAATTATAGCTGCATTCCTGCCATTTTCCCCAACTTCAGGAAAACCTTGAACCACTGCTATACATTTTCAAAAAGGACTTCAGCAATTCTTTTTTTTTCTTTTTCTTTTTTTGCGCTTATTTCTACAACTCTTTCGTTTCTAGATCTTCCCTAAAATTGGGGGAAAAAGAAAGACAAGAAAAACAAACAAATTTTCACATTTATCTTGTCCAAAAATGTATCTCATTCTATATTTTGAGTTCATTACATCTGTCAGTGGTTATATAGCATGCATCATCATTCTTCTAAACTTATGGTTCATTCCTATACTGATCAGAGTTATGAAGTCTTTCAACTTTTATCTTTACAATGTTCCTTTTATAAAATGAATTATTCTGCTTCTATTAACTTACATCAGTTCATATAAGTCTTCCTCAATTTTTCTTGCACTGAAATAGTCCATTACATTTGCAACCAAAATTTATTTTTGTTATTCCCAATATTTGGGCATCCTGTTAGCTTTCAAGTCCTTTCTGTTGCAAAAATATCTATACTTTTGAACCTATAGATTCTTTCCTTCTTTCCTGAAATTTTTTTGGATATTACTTTCATTTTCCTTATTTTGAGGATTCAGTTTTTCTAGGACAATTCAGAATAATCAGGGTATGAATCACTATCAGACAAAAGAATAAAGATGGAAGAATAAAAACAAATTACAATTCAGTCCTCTCTCATTATCAAGCAATGACCTGTTTACCACACAATTAATGACCTTAAAAAAATATTTTGATTATCACATTTCAAGAAATTGTTAAAGATAATTGCCCAAGTATATTAGAACAAGAGACCAATATGAAAATAGAATCTGGGGTTACTTGCTAAAAGAAACCCCAACTGATGCTGAGTGAAACGAGCAGAACCAGGAGATCATCATACACGGCAACAACAGTATTACATGATGATCAATTCTGATGGACAGGGCTCTCTGCAACAAAGAATTGTCTCAAACCAGTTTAAATTGTTCAATGAAGAAAACCATATACACCCAGAGAGAGGGATATGAAATATGGACCACAACGTAACATTTTCATGATCTCTATTGACATTTGCTTGCATTGTGTTGCCTTTCTCTGATTAATTTTTTTCTTGTAGATAGGATTTTTCTTGCATAACTTCTCAAGCATTTCAACATTATTAATATGTAGTGGACTTCCTGCCATCTAGGGGAGGGGAGGGGACTGGGGGTAAAAATTTTAATGGAAAGCTCTGTAAAGATCAATGTTGGGAAACTACCCATATACATGTCATACAAATAAAAAGCTTTAAATAAAAATGGAAAAAAAAAAGAAACCCCAAAATGAAAACTTCCAGGAATGTCATTTTCAAAATTCAGACCTTCCAGATGGAAGAAAAAAATATTTCAAGCAATTAGAAATAATTCAAATACCAAAGAATCATAATCAGGATCAAAGCAGGACTTAGTGGCTACCACTTTAAAGAAGCAGAGAACAAGGAATGGGATATTCAAAAGTCAAAAAATAATAATTTACAATTAAGAACAATTTACTCAAGAAAACCAAGAATAATCTGATGAACATTGAAAAGAGGATAAAATAATATCACAAAAAATATCCCAAAGATATACACATGATTGTTTTGCCATTGAGAAATTATAAACTTAATTAACATATTAATAACAAAAACAAAATTCATGTGATTATATCAATAAAGAAAAGGATTTTGACAAAACACAACACCCATTTTTATTTTAAAAAATAGAAAACTGGAATAAATGGACTTTACTTAACATGATGAACTGTATGTATCCAAAATCAAGAGCCAGTCTACATATGAAGGAAATAAACTAGAATTCTGTTCAGTAAGATTCAGGTGAAATAAGGATGTCCATTGTCACCATTTCTATTTGATAATGAATGTCAAAGAAATGCTGGCTATAGCAATAATAAATATATATAAATCGAGAGGAAGGTGAAGAAGAAACAAAATTATCATTTTTATAGATGATATGATGTGTAGAATTAAAGAAATAGAGAAACAAAGTTGAAATTAGTTGAAATCATTAATAACTACAATAAGGTAGCAGCATAAAAATAAAACTTCACTATTCAATGGAATTTTTGCATAATACAATAAAAGAAAGAAGATATAGAAAAACAAATTCCATTTACAGTAGAATGCTTTAAAAGATTGAGAGTCTACCAGCCAAGATACATATTAAAAACTATGTAGCTATAGCTATAAAACATAATTTACAAAAATAAAGATAGATATAAATAAATGGATAAATATTAAATGTTCACAGATATGAAGAATTAATATAATAAAAACAACAATAATACTCAAAATACTTTACTGATTTGGGGCCATATCAATCAAACTATCAAAGATTACCTTAGAAAACTAGAAAAAGTAACCACAAAATTATTGAGACACAAAGCATTAAAAACATTAAGGGAAATAATTGAAAAATTAATGGGAAAGAAACCTAGAAGTGCTAAATATAAACTATGCAACAAAGCAGTAATTCTCAAAGTAATTTGATACTGTCTAAATAATAGAGAAATTCATCTGTAGAACAGATTGCATACACAGCACACAGAAAAAAATTCAACTTCATAGTCAATGTTTAATTAACACAAAGACCCCAAGTGAGTAAAAATTTGATTTTTGTTTAAAGATGCTAAGAAAACTGGATAGCAATATGATAGAAATTAAGATTGGACCAACTTCACACACACAAGTTCCAAATGGAAATATGAGTCATATATGAAATGTCTCTTAATAAACAAATTGGAAAAGCATGGGGGAAAGTTGCCTATCAGATGTATGGAAAGGAAAGAATTCATAGCCAAACAAAATAGATAATTTTGATGGCATAAAATATAAAGTTTTCCAAATATCCAAATACAACTAATATTATAAGGAAAACACTTTATGGGGAGTGAGAAGGAGGAGAGAGAGCTCTTTGTAAATAGATGTTTCATTTCCAAGATATATAAGTTCTTTCCAATTTATTAGAATGAGTCATTACTCAATTTGTAAATGATGATCTAAGTTGACAAAATTACAGTTTAACTATTTAAAACCCAGAAAGATTATTTCTGTTAAAATGAAGCACTTGATATTCCAGCAAATTTGGAAAACTCAACAGTGACTACTAGATTGGAAAAGAGCAGTTTACATGCCAGTCTTTAAAAAGGACAAAGACAAGGAATGTTCAAATTATCAACCAGTTGCATCATTTTACACACCACAAGGTTATCCTTTAAATTCTGTAAACTAGACTTCAGCAATATTCAAACTTAGAATTATCAGAACAGCAGTCTGGTTCTCAAAGAGGCAGAGGAAATAGAAACCAAATTGCCAACATTTGCTGGATTGTAGAGGAAGTAAGGGAGTTTCAGAAAAAGAAAATCAGTTTCTGCTTCATTGACTATACTAAAGCCTTGGAGGGTGTGGATCATAACAAAATGTGGCAAGTCCTCAGAGATAGGAATACCAGATCATTTTATTTATTTCCTGAGGAATCTGTATGTGAACCAAGAAGAAGCAGTTATGAACCAAACATGAAACAAGTGCTTGGTTTTAAATTAGAAAAAGCGTATGACAAGTCTGTATATTATTTATTTAACTTATATGTAGAGTATATCATTTGAAATGCTAGGGTGGATGTATTAAAAGCCAGAATTAAGGTTGCCAGGAGAAACATCAGCAATCTTGGGTATGCAAATGATACCATTCTGATGGCAGAAAGTAAAGAAGAATTAAGAAACCCCTTGATGAGGGTGAAAGAGAAGTATGTAAAAGCTTCCTTGAAGCTTAACATCAAAAAAAAAAAAAAAACCTAAGATCTTGGCAACTGGTTCCATCACTTTCTGGCAAAGAGAGGGAAAAGAAATAGAAGCAGTGTCAGATTTTATAATCTTGAGCTCAAAGATCAATGCAAATGGAAACTACAGCCATGAAATTAAAAGATGCTTGCTCCTTGGAAGAAAAACTATGGCAAACCTGAACAGCATACTAAACAGAAACATCACCTTGCTGACAAAGGTCTATATAGTCAAAGCTATGGTTTTTCCAAGAGAAATGCATGGAGTTGAACTACAAGGAAAGCTGAGCACCACAGAATCAATAAAGCTTTTGAATTGTGGTGCTTTTGAAAGTCCCTTGGATAGCAAGGAGATCAACTTGGTCAATACTTTGAGAAATTATTCAGGCTACTCACTGAAAGGTCAAATACTGAAATTGAAGTTTAAATACTTTGGCCACATAATGAGAATACAGGATTTATTGGAAAAAACCCTGCTATTGGAAAAAAAATTGAAGGCAAAAAAAAAGGGATATCATGGAAACTATGAACATGAAGTTAGACAAAATTGGAGAGATGGTAGAAGATAGAAGAGGTCAAAAGAGTTGTACATAACTGAACAACAACCAAAAAAAAAGATGTAAATAGGTAGTTCTCAGGGGAAGAAACCCATGATCATATGAAAAAAAAGCTGCAAATCTTTAATACTTTAAGAAATACATATTAAAGTAATTCTTATGCTCTACCTTGTGACTATTAGTTCAGCAAAAAAAAAGCAAAAACAAATGAAGGAACTATGGCAAAAACAGGCACATTAATGTACCATTGGAAGGGCATCAAACATTGATAAAAATCATTTTGGAAAGCAATTTCTAAATTGATTTATACCCAAAAAGTTACTAAATAGTACATGCCCTTTGATTCAATTACACCATTGAAGGAAAACTCGTCAAATCAACAAGAATTTATTGAGCACTTACTGTATGACAGAATGTGCCAAACACTGAGGACATAGAGAAAGGCAAAAAACAGCCCCTATTCTCAAAGAATCTATTTGGAGAGAAACTACACAAACAATTATTACAAGCAAGGATAGTCAGGTTAAAACGAGATAGCCAACAGAAAGAAGACATTAGAATTAAGGGAGCCCAAGAATGACTTCTGGGAGAAGATGAAATTTTAACTGAAACGATAGAAATCAGGGAAAGTACAGACTGGTTGTAAAATATATTTTCCATTCAATTTATCTCATAATAAAGGCAATGAAAATAATGATGACTGAGAACAGCTTGGGTTCAAGTTCTCACTCAATAACATTCTAACAGTTGCTATTTCTTTTCAAGTCATTTAACTTTGCCAAATATCACTCCCAATCCATAAAAAATAGAGAAGATAATTTAGCATTACTTACACCAACAGAGTTGTGAGGAAAGCATTTTTTAAACTCTATTCCATTCACCCACACACACACCCTATTCTGCAAAGGATAAAATAGGTCAAGATATGCATTATAAAACTGGCTCAGTAGATTGAAAAGGTTACATTTGGGGAAATGTTAAGTAAAAGTGCTTTGTTTTTCTTGAAAACAACAGTATAACTTACTTATATTTAACATTCTAATGGCTAAAAGGTTAATTTTCTAGAGCACCAAGAGCAACACCTATTCACCTATTACCAACTCCAGTGAACTCTGACCATCTTGTCACAGGTATTTAAGGAAATTTTTGATCATAATGTCAAACTCTAGTCCTCTCATTCAAGAAGAAAAGCAAAGTAGAATTTATCAAAATGCCAAAGGCATCTGTCACAGTAACGAACCAAATGTAAGACCCAGGGGAGAGCAAATGACAAGTTATCTTAAAGAGAGGCAATACGTGGAAAAGACAGAGGCCAGTGGGTATCACACAACTTCTATGACAAATCTACTTTACTGGAAACAGTAACTAAATCAGAGATATAGCTGAGGAATAAACAGGTGTAACCTGTGACCCAGAATCCCAGGCTCTGGATTTACATAGCTCCAGTTCAATCTGGAAGATTTTGTACAAAATCCTATCTTTGGTTTATGATTATTCCTAGGCTTCCCCTAGAGAAAATCAGAGTATAACTTGTGTTAAAGTTTCTACAAAGACTTACGCCACCATGCAAATACTCACTTTGGAATATACTTCAATACATTATCTTCTTTATATTACCCCCACAGAAAATAATAAAACAGTGTGAAAGGTTCAAAGCAATCTATTATGAATACAACTCTCTTCTGTAGTGAATCCCACTTCTCTTCCTTTGCTTCCCACTTGCTGATTCTCAGATAGTCCTCTAGTCTCATAATATTATTCAAAGATTTGAATTCCCCCAGAAAAAAAACTTTAAATGGGGTTCCTAGAGAGTCAGCCCTGTACTTTGTGGTAAGGGCCACACTTCTGGCTCCATAATGACCTATACAGTCCTCCAGATTTATCAAAGTATTGTAAAGGTTTGGGCAGTCTCCAAAAGGAATTTGGCACTCACAGAAGTGGCAGCCCACTTGTCACTGGATGTACACATTTAAATAGCTCACAGTTGTAGCGTGAGATAAATTTCCTTCCCTGTGTTAGTATCTTAATACTTCTCCAACTCTAGAATGCTTTGCTTGCTTATCTCCAGAATTCTCATGCTATGCAAAGGACCCCTTGGTTCTCTCTATGAAGCCTTTTCCCCTTCTGGCTCCAAGAACTCTGGACATTCTTCCAGTATGCTGACACTCAGAATTCTAGTGATAACCCTGAGAGGTGAGGTCCTTTCTCTGAATACTCATAACACTTTCTAGTACGTTTTCCCCCTCTCCATCACCACTTTTAGCTACCAGTTACTAATACCCCAGTTCTATTTAGCAAATTAACATAAATTCTTCTTCAAGAGTATAGCAAGAATAGAAGCATAAACAATTTCTCCTAACACCTAAGAGGACTCTTCTTCACTATATTACTTCAGTTTCTAGGGAATATGACTTCATGTTTCTACATAGCAGTTGGCTAGGATTAGTTCCAAATGTTGCATTTCTGCTGAATGAGCTCCTGACTCAGTTACCATTGAACTAGATCCATCCTTATCACTACCACTCCTATTCATCTACACAATCAAAGAGTTTCTTCATCATCAAATGGGAAGCAGATCACAACCAGCTGCAGAATATCTATCTATTCTTACTCCAGAGACCACATGGAGATTGCTTCAAGAAAGAACTCTACATATATTCACAAACACTGAGACCAGTCTTCCCTTACATTCACCGTGCACTCCCAGGCTCATGGAGGTACAAAATAAAAGAGATCACTACTCTGATTATATTTACATTCAGTCATTGTCACTCTATAACTGCCCTGACTTCTGCTGTCTCCTAGGCAAGAGACTCTGCTTCCATCCTTTCATGGATGAGTCCAGGAACTCAGGATCCAGAAATCATAACTCTGTCATCATGATGCTGTAGTCTTAAGCTGAGAGGATCTACTATTCATTGCTGGAGCTAGGACTGGGCTAGAACTGGAGAAAAGGTGGAGGACTATTCTAATGGGTGGAATATCCCACAGGAGCTACTCTATTGTCAGGTCTTTAGCTAGGTCTCTGTAACTTTTTTATTATTAATGTAGCAAAGCTGTTTCCCACATGTATCATGGAGATGTCTTACTGTGGCTTGAAGGAAGGTAGAATAGAAGTTTCTGGCTTCTTTTCACCCCAACCTTGCCCAAAGGAGATTTTAATTCCTGCCAGAAAGGGAAGAAGGAATTTGGGACCAAAAGCTTGGCCAGTTTGCTCTCCTCAGATAGAGGAAGGTACAAAGTAAAATGATTATCTAACTATGTCCTCAAATATTGTTGATCTGGGGAATGTAGTATTCAGATTTACACTAAAATTCTGATCACTATTACTTAATGAGGAAGGAAGGTCCCAAACTTTATTTGCAAAGATTGATACCCTTCTTACCAAATAGCAATTCCACAATGAACCTTACACACAAATAGAAAGAAAAAGAAAAACAAAACACATTTATCCAAGTCATTTGAAAAACAGAAATCACAGAAAGTATACATAGAAGAATATATACCAAACAATATAGAGTGAAGGAACTCTCCCATTGGAAATGAAATGACTCAAATCAATCAAGAGGCTAAAATAGAAGAGACAGAAACAGAGAACAAGAACCCCAAATTTCACCCAAGGGACGATTTTTAAAGTCTTTAGTATAGAAAGGTGGAGGTAAGGACATAATGGAGACTACCAGTTCCTCTTGTGTTAGGTTCTTTTCTTCAGCAAAGTGAGATTGGTATTATCCATCTCTCAAACTGCAAATCAGAAGCATTTCAAAGTGACTGGAGAGCTCAAAATAACTGGAAAAACCTTGAAAAAATGGGGGAGCAGAACTATCCTTTCTCCTCCTTTTGTCAACTCTGCCCCACCTCTCACAAAGTTGCAGGGAATTGATCATCATTAATCACAACAGTCCCATGCCAATGGGCTTTGGGATTTGGGTTATATTTGGGTTGTCTTTTATAGGACTAGATCTCTGCTCAGGTCTGCAAGAGTTCAGAGCTCAGCAAATCACAGCCTGATAGTCAAAACTGCCTACAAGCTAAGAATGGTTTTTACATTTTTAAATACAATAAAATTCTATTTTAAAATGTAAAAGATATTCTTACCTCACTGGGCTATGCTATTGGATTGGCTTAAGGGCCCTTTGGTGAGGGATTAACTTAATCAAATTATCCCCAATCATTCCTGTACTCAAGCAATTAATAAAGATCTTTCTACAATATCAAAGAGACATAATTAAAATCCTTTTAACTGTGGTAAATTACCCAGAGTTTACTCTTGGTCACACCCTTTGCTCTTACTTTAATGTTGTAATATTTGCCTGAATAAGAATTAAAAATAAAGCTTTGAAGATTTTCTCCTTTCTTTCCTGCTTGCTTGATAAGTCTTCCCTGTAGAACACAGATAACCAGTAACCACCTATAGATGGGAGAATCATGAAGACATTGTGCATTAATCTTTTCCAGTTGTGCAAGTTAAGAAGAATTTGAAGTTTTCCATATTAATCCAACAAAAGAGACTGAGACAGAGTTCTGAGCCAATGACATTTTACTAAAGGATCCATGGGGTGGACCTCAGATCTTCTTCATGATCTGAGATACCCCATTCTTCCAGGACTCATATTTATAAAGTTTGATATCCAAATATGCAAAAGAAGAACGGTAAAATTCAGAATCTCATTGGTTGACAGACCTTGCTCTTGAGGGCCAAAATTAGCATATTAGTGGGAGGGGGTAAGGGGAACATCAAAAATAGCCTTTGGAATAAATGTGTGAATGAATAAAGAAATTATTGACTGGATGAATGTGTCAAGCACTGTGTTAAGTACTAGAGGTACAAATATGAAAAGAAGACATTCCCTGCCCTCAAAGGACTTAAACTCTAATAAGGAAGATGATACATATAGGAGAGTGGTGGTGAGGGAAGAGTGTTTTGGTTTAAGAAGTCACAAAACTGATAAGTGGTATAGTCTGTTTATGGGCAAAGGTAGTAATAATTTGATTACAGCTCAAAAATAAAGAGACAATATTGGGAAGTGACTAGAGAGCCATGAAATCAGGAAGACCTGGGTTTAAATAAATATCACTTCTAACACAATTTTACCTCAAACATATACTGCCTATCCAAATGTTCTGAGCAATTCTTTTAGACTATAACTTGCAAAGAAGGGTCCACCTTGCATTGGTTGCATTTCCCCATATAAGAGAGGTAAAAATGAAAATGGGAGGCCCTACAGAAGGTTTAGTGACTTAGTTCTTCTCAGACATGGCCTCATCTAATCTAGTAATATAAATAGAGTAGAGACTGAATTAGGCGAATTTTCAGAAGATAGGGTAGGAACAGAACCATAGAAAATGAAGGCTATTTTATATTAATTTATAAGCTAGAATTCAGAACTCAGTAAAGTTTCTCCCTTGCCTAGTCATTTGGACCCATGTGGATTGGGAAAATGGAATACTCACATATTCTGTTTGAGATGACCTTTTGTGCATACATTAGAAATATCTGGACAAGACCATTTAGTATGGTAGTAGTAATAGAGTATCGCCTATTGGGGGAAATGATATATTGCATTCTCTTGGTGATTAATAATGTGACATTCTATCTTTCTAAAGATTTACAAAAAGGTCATATGTGAGCTATTAAGGACTGTGATCTTATTTCAGTACCTCAAGTGTAAAATGGGATACCTACCAAGTGCACACACAGCCTGTACCTATATCCCATTGTAGAAAATTATCCCGTCAAAAAGTACTATGATTCTAAGCAATCAATCTCAAAGGAAAAGAAATAACGAAGCCAAAACAAAAAATAACATCTCAGAAAAAAAAGTAAAAGCAACACTACCAAAATCACCACAATTAATCTCTCTAAAATTTCTATGTGTCAGAACTACTGAGTTGATGATACATCTCAGTGCTGTAGGACAGCTCTGCCTTGCCCATAACTCAAACCCTAGACTTAGTCCTTCCTTTAATAAGGAGATAGTTTCATGCCTATGGGCTTTGGAACTGCAGTCATATAGGGAATAACACAGATTAGAAGGATATAAAGGGAAAGGAGGTAAAGAGAAAATCATCTTCATTAAATCATTTACTTTACTGTCTTTTTTTTATTTTAATGGAGTAAGAAGGTTGAAGTCATTGGCATGAATATGAATGCAAACAAGCAAATATGAAAGAAAAAAATAAGCAGTGGCACTAAGTATAAGAAGAAAGGGTGGGAGGGCAGCTAGGTGGCGCAGTGGATAGAGCACCAGCCCTGAAGTCAGGAGGACCTGAGTTCAAATCTGGTCTCAGACACGTAACAGCTGTGTGACCCTGGGCAAGTCACTTAACCCCAATTGCCTCAGCAAAAAAAAAAGAAGAAGAAGAAGAAAGGGTGGGAAAACCAGGGCACTAATGCATTGTTGAAGTTGTGAACTGATTCAACTATTCTGGAGAGCAATTTGGAACTATGTCCAAATGGCTATAAAACCATGCACACTCTTTGATCAAGCAGTACCACTGTCAGGGATATATCCCAAAGACATAAAAAGAGGGGAAGGAACTATTTATTCAAAAATATTCATAGTAGCTCTTTTTTCTGGTGGCTATGAATTAAAAATTGAGATGGCCATCAAATGTGGGAATGGCTAAACAAGCTGTGACAGATGATTGTAATGAAAGACAATTTTTCTATAAGAAATGACAAAAAGGATGATTTCAGAAAAACCTAGAAAGACTCATATGAACCAATATAAAGTGAAATGAGCAGAGAACCAGGAGAACATTGTACACAGTAACAGCATTATTAGGCAATAAAGAATTTTGAATGAATTAGCTATTCTCAGCAACACAATGATCCAAGACAATTCCAATAATGAATATCCGCTGTAAGAGAAAGAACTGATACTATCTGAATACATCTGATACTCTCTGAATCTAAAGTATACTTTTTTCATTTTCTTTCATTTTTTTATTCAGTCTTCTTGTACAAAAGAACTAACATGGAAATGTTTTATATGATTGCAGATGTATAAATTATATCAGATTGTTTACTGTCATGGGGTTGGAGGATAGAATTTGGAACTCAAAACTTCTATTAAAAAATCTTTTTAATGGTTTAACATACAATTGAGGAAAAATAAGTTATTACAGTGATATCTCAATACTTGTCAATTAAAGCTTGCAGAGTATTTTACAAATATTATCTCACTGGATCTTCACAACCATGAAGAAACTCAGACAGACAGAGGTTAATTGACTCATTTATTATCACACAGCTAGTAAGTATCTGATGCCAGATTTGAAATCAAGTTTTCCTTACTCTAAATCTAATATTCTATCCACATAATTATCTCTAAAAGGATACTGCAATTTTTACCCTAAAACCTGTTATATAATTTAACAATTTTGTAGAGCTAACATCTCTGATCTTGTGAAAAATTAGGTTTTGTTTTCTGGTTCTATATGTAGTAGACATGATGCATAGCAACTTAGCCATTGGCTGTTAGCCATTTATAAACCAACAGTGAAAAGAATATAGTGAGCCAGTCATTCAACCAATTCCTTTCCCAATGTTCTAAGTAAGCCTAAGGGTTGTGTTACAATGTAGGACCTAAGGCTTTGGTACTGAAACAGATTTCTGAGATCTTGCCAAGAAGAACCCAAACTACTAACACAGTACTAAGCCCAAATTGATAGCCTGAAAGTTCTCTAAATTAAAGTTCTTGATGCTGGGTGAAGTGAGCAGAATCAGGAGACTATCATACACAGTAACAAGAAGATTATGCAAAGATCAATAGTGATGGACTTCCCTCTTCTCAGCAATGTGGTATTTCAAGACAATTCAATAAACTTGGGAGAGAAAACTGGAGACTGAATGTGAATCAAAGTATAATATTTTCACCTTTTTGTTTTCTTTTTCTTTTCTTTTGACACATACTAGCTGTGTGAGCCTAGACAAGTCACTTAACCCCAATTGCCTTGCAAAAAAATTAAATAAATAAATAAGAGAAAAGGGGGGGGGGACACAGCAAAGTAGCTAGTTTATAGGAAAATCTAACATCTAACTTCGTAGTATAATGAATCTTAAATTACAATTCTATCTTGTTAGTCCTTTTCATTTTTAAAGTTTAACTTTCAAAGGTATTGATTATTTACTTGGAATTCATTCAGCTGTTCTAAAACTGAATAATTCCTTTTTCTTGATCCTGGTCTAGCTCAGAGAACAAAAAGCTTGCAAATTATTTGTGTGCATGTTAAGGAATCTTCTTTAGTTATGCAGTTATGTGCCATTCTGTATGATTGTGCTTTTGAATTGGAGATATGAAATCTGTAATATGGTACACTATGTAAGAACTTAATAAGTGCTGGTTCAACAATTCAATTAAAATTTATTAAGCACCAGCAGATAACAAAGAAAAAGAACAGCCTCTCCCTTCAGGGATTTTACATTCTACTGAATATATTCAACACATAACTACCTTTATACTAAATGATTTCAAGAAATAAAGAGTGCTAGCAACTCAGATTAGAAAATGCCTTGTGTAGGAAATGACATTCTAAACTATGGGATTCTCCAAGATGGAGCTAAGAAGAGAATGAGTGCATTCTATACATAGAAGATCAATTGTGCTAAAGCATGGAAATGGGAAATGGCATACTGTAACATGCCAGTTTGAGCAAAAAAGTGAGGAAATTCAGAAAAGGAAGTAGTATTTAATTATAGAAAAGTAGTTGGAAGCCAAATTATGGAGGACTTTAAATGCCAATTTTAGACATTTGCATTTTAGCTTGAGGAGTTATTAAAGATTTTTGACAATCATCTCTCTGTAGACATCATTCTGGAACCAATATGAAACATATAGAAGAAGGAAAAGGGAATAAGCATTTATATGACTCTTACTATGTGCATACTAAGTACTTGAGAGAAATGGGAGAAGGGAGAGACTGGAGACATGGAGGCTATTCAACATGTCAAAGGAAGGAATAATGAAAACTTGAACTAAGGTATAGGGATGTGTGTATAGTGAATAGTTAAATATGAAATATTGTGAAATTAAGAACAAAAAGACTTGGATGATTGGATTTAGAACCTTAATAGAGATAAGAGTTCATGGTTGCATATCTAGGGAACTGGAAGGATATTGCTACCCACAATGGCAATAAGGAAGTTTTGAAAATAATCGATTGGGAGGGGAAAAAATGAGTTATGGCTGATTTCACTTCTTTTCTCAGAGGACTGAATACAGGAGTATATTGAGTCAGCTCAAACCATCTCCTAAATTTAAAAGTACGTTTTCAGTACATTTTAACATTTACCAGCACACCACCAATTGGGTGTCAGAGACATCATCTGGAAGAGTAGGGGAGTATGAGATCCAACAAGTGAAAAACTCTCAGATCTGGAGATAAATGAGGCTCCTGTGATAGTGCACAGGAAGAGACTCCAAGGAGAATAACTCTAGCCTTCTGCCAGATAATCCCCTGGTGAAATAAGTTCAAGAAAATAGCTGAATTTCAAATTGATTCTATCAGGACACTGAAAACGGGGGTTTCTATTCTTAAATGTATAGTTTGTGGCAATGTTGCCTATTATTTTGAAAAAAAAGAGGAAGATTGTCACACTCTTCAGTATACAGTATATGTCAAGCATTCAGGAATAAGAGTGTGTCATTATAAATGAAAAATATCCAGATTAAATTTCATGAACCATTTGGGAATTCTTTGAGCAGTGGATACAGTGGGTAGAGCATCAGAGCTAGAGTCAAGAAGACCTAAGATACTTAGTTTTATGACCCAGGGCAAGTCATTTAACCCTATTAATTTCAATTTCCTTATATGTAAAATGTGCTAGAAGCAGAATTGGCTAACCATTCCTGCTGCCAAGAAAATCTGAAATGGGGTCATGATTGAGACCAGTTTCAATGATTTTGTGGTGAAGAGAGCCATCTACACCCAGAGAAAGGACTGTGAGAACTGAGTATAGATCACAACATAACTTTCTCACTCTTTTTGTTGTTATTCACTTGCATTTTGTTTTCTTAATTTTCTTTCCTTTTTGATCTGGTTTTTCTTGTGCAGCAAGATAATTGCATAAATGTTTACATATATTGTATTTAACATATATTCTAACATGTATAACATATATTAGATTGCTTGCCATCTAGGGCAGGAGATGGGAGTAAGGAGGAGAAAATTTGGAACACAAGGCTATGCAAGGGTCAATCTTGAAAAATTATATTTATTATCCATAATCCATAATATTATATATTATCCATAATTATTAATAATTTATATTAAAATTATATATAATTATTACCATTAATGACTATAAACTTCTCCTTAAAACAAAGATCTATTTTTTAGTGTTTTCTTGGTAATCTTGGTCTGGAGATGGCTGGTGGAAACAGATTCTTTGGTTCTTCCTGATAATTTTAAGTAGTCATACCACTCCCTGTCTGCCTCCTCTCTGTGATACAACTTATAGCAAAGGTAGTACATATATCACTGGCCAGGATAGTAAAGATTGAACAGCCTGGAGGGGAAGGTCCAGTTCCATTAAAAGGATGAGGATGGACCTCAGCAGAAAAAAAGGATAAACCAGGTCCAAAGAGATTGGAAACTGAGAACAAGATGGTTGAAGAAATGTATCAAGAATGGTGTTGAGGTCATCAAAGGTTAATAAATAAAAAGGAGGGACTGAATGGGATAAACTGAGTGAAGACCTCTCATTAGAACGTGGCCTTGAACAATGCTCTCTGTGACTGGAGACTTTGCAATAACTTTGAGCTATAGCTAAAAGTTGCAGGTGTCTGATTATCTTAGATAAACGAAGATTTCCCTCCTGTCTCACCACACACACACATTTTTCATCATCATTATATGCTTAATATGGGTAAAGTGTGTTCTGGGGTTGATATTTAGTCTCTGGGTAAATTAGAAATTTCCAGCCAAAGAGAGAAAAGTTCAGAAGGGGGGTGGTGGTGGGAAACTTCTGGTTAGGGTCTATATAATCTTGTGCTTTGCAGTTTTGCACTTTGCACCCCTCTACTAATACCTTATCTCTTAGGAGTTGCCGTTTCTCTCAAGGTCATAATAAATCCCTTTTTGCTTTTTACCTTGAGAGTCTCTGATTTTAATTTGGGTAAGGATCACTGTCCCACACACATGGAAGCAGGGAAGCCCCTTTTTCATGACCCTCAACTCCTAGAGGTTTCAGGCTTTATCAGAAGGTAAAACAGCTAGAGTTTTGTTTGTTTTGTTTTTAATTTGATCTTGACCTTGAAAGGGCTGGGAGTAGAAAAATACCAAGTGATTGAGAGAGAAAAAAAGCAAACAGGGTGATTCAAAGACTTTGACTTGAACCAAAAAACATTCCAACTAAAGTTGACCTGAAAACTCAGCCTTTGCAGTTTGAGCCTGACTCACCATCAATATTGTTGCCTGGCAATGACAGAGAAAGGCACCAAGGAACAAGAATGAGAATCCTAGACCTAGTAAGAAATCATCCAAAATACAAGAAGAGGGCTATTCATATGATTTGAAATTTAGAACAGTAAGAGACAATCAAGTACAAACCCATTCATTTCATGAGGAAACTAAAGCTGTTACCAGGCTGTGTTGCATTCACTTTCCCCTCCTGTGTTTTCCTAATGTACAGAGACTCTCTCATCTGTTATACAACCTACTCGCTTTTGCCCATTCTCTAAACTGGATGAAGAAATCAACTATGTTGCTCCTGCTCCTTCCTCCTCCTCATCTTGTAGCAGCAATGTATGACCACTTTTAAACTACTATTTCCGCGAACTGTTATTCAAATTAAATATTTTCACAATGTTTGTAACTATGTATAAAACTATATATTTATGTAATTATGTATTAAAATACAGATTGGCATTTAAATCTGTGCCAAGTTTGCTTACTTGAATTTCTCAGAGACTGGGAACTAAGGGAGGACTAAAACTCAGGAGGGAAGTACATTTAAATGTTAACCTCTTACAGGTATGTTACATTTCACTCTTCCTCCGGGGTACACCAGTGTTTTTAATGAGGGGATCTAGGCTCTCTGCCAATAATTCCAGTCTCCACTGATCCTATTCCTTCACATGCAGGTGTGGGGTCCCCTGCACTCCACTTCCATTTAGCTATTTAATGATCAGATCAGCTTTTACAAAGATATATTTACCTCAAAGGTATGATAACAAATATATCCATTTACTATGCCATATACATTTGTAAATGACCTTTTCCTTCATTCACCCCCTTCACCATACCAATCCAGTCTCTGGTAAAGGTTTATAGGCTCTGCTTTAATTTAGTATAGTCCCAGCTCAAAATCCAAAACTCCCACTGGGCTTAAGTCCTAGGCACCTTGGCTTCTCAGGGCTTCCCTGCCAGACTGGCTAGGTGCAACATCCCACCAGGACAACTGGCTCCAAGCTCACCAAGGCTCAAAATCCAGAATCCAGTGGGGACCACTGCCTGACCCTGAAACTGAGGACAAAACAATACAGAATAGAAACAGAAACAACTCAAGCCAGATGGCCATTTATTAAAAAACAGGGAAAATATCCCCTCTTTCTGGTTCAGTTTGCCATGCCCTTGTTGTAGGTAAACTCTGTGATCTTCACCTTCTGGACATTGCAGGGAAGGACAAGCAGGAAAGAGAGCAAGATTGTCTCATTCTGGTAGTTTTTAAGAAACAGCCAGTAATACAGTCATAGAATAAGGCTACTCCCACCCATATGGTGGGAGAATGCAGAAAAAGCAGACTGTCGCTGTGTTAGGCAAACTAGACAGATTCAAAATAAGCCCCCATTACATAAAGCAATGGAGTTTATCTCTATATAATTAGAATTTATCTCTACCGAAGCTAGTCTTCTGGTTAAAGGTTCAAGAATTAAGAGAGCTGTTGATTATTTTAAGGCAGAAGAAGAAAAAGCCTCAGAACCAGATCTCCCTAGCACAAATGAGCCTGGTAGCCATCTCAAGTGAACAAGCTGCAAAGCAACTATCAAGTCCTCCCTTTTTTCCTCTAATGCCCAAACTGATCTTGAAAGCTTAGCCCCTGCCTCTGGAAGGGAATAGTCATTTACAGAGCTAACAACAAAGGAACTGGAAGAAGTTGGATGAACACACCTAGTTTGTTCCTAGCTCTGTGGATTAACTGACAGTTCTTTCAGCTGAATGCTTTTCATTATATTAGCATATCCTCCTCCCATTCACCCTCACCCCAACAAAAGCAATCAATGTCAATTCTAAAGAGAAAATTCTGGTTGAGTAGTAAAAGTAGAAGGCCAGATTGCAAAGATCTGAAAAGTGATTGGAACATCACAAAAATGTAAAGGATTATTATTACTTGAACATTTATCTAAAGATTCTTTTAAAGCGTTGAAAGGATATACATAAATGTATACATATATCTGCAAAAACAGATATATGTATACACATATATGTATAAACACAAATCTAGTCCTTCCTTCCTCCTCTCTCCCTCCCTACTTCTCTGTCTGTCTCTGTCTCTCTCTGTTTCTCTCTGTCTCTGTCTCTCTGTCTCTGTCTCTGTCTGTCTCTCTCTCTTGTTTGCAGAGGTCTATGAAAAAAATATATTGACAGGGCGTCTGATTTCATGCTCTCTATCAATGGAGATTGACACTTGACACCTTTCTCTACAACATATAATCTTAGATAGTTATCTTGCCCCTGAATGATTAAATTACTTGCCCAGAGTCATATAACCTATCAGTATTAGAAGGCAGACCTGAACCCAGGGCTCTTGACTCCAAGACCAGTTCTCTATCCACTATATCATGCCATCTCTCATACAGTACTTGTATTTGTATTAGTGTGTGCATGTCAGTGTATTGGACATAGAGTAAAATGAGAGGAGGCACATACTATGTGTGTTACTAAACTACTTTTTTAGCTTTTATTTCTCATTCTTTGTTACAAGGGGCAATGTTCTGGAAAGAGGAAGGAGATAGACAGATAGATAAAAAGATATAAAGGAAAATATATCAATATCAATTTTAAAATTTTTTAAATTTAAAAATACTACATATAAATATAGCATGTTTTCATGTTTGGATCCTGAAGATCTGTTATTAAATATTTCCTTGATTTCATTTAAAAGTTAAAGTTAAAAGTAAAACTGATAAATTTTTATTCATATTGGTCAGAAAATAATTGACTTTAGAATAAAGTCAACACATATCTCTGAATTCGATTTGTTCTCATATGTTTGTTTTATGTCTACATACACATATGTACTTATCATGTTATTTTTTTAAAATTCTATATTAGATAGCTTCAGACCTGCCCTCAGCCCTTCAATTTTATGTGCAAAAGGAAAGGAATTGCAAAGAGCACTCATTGAATTAGGACAGATGTACCCAGGGTTTTTTTTTTAGAAATTCACAAGGAAAGTGTACAATGGCAGCAAGTGGGGAATGCTTTAATCACACTTTGATGAAGCATAAAGAATACAGAGGCAAATAGCTCTGGGAAGGGGATGAGGTGGTGGCAGGAATCAGGCAATGTGAGGAAAGAAGGGAGAAGGAAAGGAGCACATAGATACTTCCTTCAGATGGAAAAATGCTTGAGAGGGAGAAGTTTCAGGTCCCATCATTATAGGGTTTTTTGTTTTGTTTTGTTTTGTTTGAGGGTGGAGTGGGGGAAAACAGACTAACTCTTATCCAAGCAACGTTAGGCTCATTTCAGGGACACAACATTATTTTAAATTTATCAACATGGGATCCCTCGTTTACATAATGGTTTGCTGATTTTACAAGGCATATCTGGAGCTTATCTGCAGCTTATTGGTCAAAGGTAATTACCAAGACTAAGGGGCTTTTATACAGTGGTCCATCTTCTCCTAATTTAGCATATCACCTCAGGATGTGACCTTAGTTTATGTACCAGTTTGTAAATGGCTTCACAGTTCTCTTAATTTATGAGACAATTTGTAAGTGATTTGTATGATCTCTTTCATATTCTTGTTTCCTATTACTATTACCTAATCCTGGAAACTTCGAGAATTACCATATAAACTCAGAAGAGAAAGGGGAGGAAGTGGTCAGGGGAACCAGAACAAAATACAATTTCAACATACCATGACAATAAAAAAAAAAAAAGTCATCTGGTAGCCTGGTCATCTGGTCACAAATCTGCCAAATAGAGTCAGACCAGTCATCAGTTGATAACATATGGACATTCATTTGTTCCATAGCTAAAACCTTTCCATGCTGCCAGATATTGTACTTCACTGGCACAATTTTCAAGAAACCAGAGTTATCTGCATATTTCTATGAGGCATTAGTGCAGCACTTCAGTAGAGCATATATATATATATATATATATAAAACAATAGAAAGAAACATTTTTCAAGAATCTTCTACAAGCATGTAGGTTGTGCTATTCAATAGATATGCAGAACTGACTGTTTGGACCTTTCTTTGTAACCCCAGTGCCTAATACAGCATCTGGCTCATAGTAAATGTTTAATAAAAACTTGGTGCTTGACTGACTAATTAGAATGTCCGAGTGAAGATATGTCTACTGACGATGCTTCCCAGATGGTGCCTTCAATACTCCACAAATCTGTGATTTCATGTGAATATTCCTTCTGCCAATCTAGATTACAACTCATCAAAACATTTTCAGCACATGCTCTATTGTTCTTTGACAAATCTTTAAAGCACCAACCCCATATAATGAAAAAAAAATTATCTCTGCACTTTTATATTTAATTTACAAGAATTAAAGCTATGTCAGTAAAAAAGCACCAGGAAAGAACATGGTAGGCATGAATAGCCTGCAATACATTGCCAATGAAGAATCATGCAGAAGAAGCAACATAATTATCAATAGGCAGCTGGTCATATAGCTAGAGTGAGAAATTATCACTGAATAGCTCACATGCTTCATTAGTAATCATGGAATATCAAGATATTTAGAAGAGAGCCCATGATATTGGGTGGATCCTTGCTAAGGATCTACAGGAAGCACAGACAATGATAAAAAGCCATAGATGGTTGCATCTACAATGTTCAAAGATTATCTATGTGGGTAAGAGCATAGATCATAGGAAATATCAATGTCACACTTGGGCTTTCTTTCAATTTCCATCTCTTTTGCTCCCTAGCAGGTTCCCCCACCTTTGGGGATTTTATACATCCTTGATTTTCATGTTGTATACAACAGTGCTACCAAATATAAATCCCTTAAGATTTTAAAAACATTTCACATGCTCTTTTTCAATCGAATGGATTCACAACAATTCTTGTTTAGTGGGTCCTACAGGTATTATTATCCTCATTTTATAGATGAAGAAACTAGGGCTCAGATACTTGCCTGGGTATCACACAACTAGTAGGTATCAGAGGTAAAATTCGAACCTAGTTTTCTCCTGACTCCTAAATCCAATATCACTCTATTATATACTGGCAAATCTTCTTGCACCCTCGTCATTATTGGTAGCATACTGGAATCTACCAGCATCCACTAGACATCTTTTCTTTGCCCTACATTTTGAATTTTTAGAGATCCCAAAATTCTATGATTCATACTGATAGAGGATCCCTGAGAGAATGTTGGTGGTTTTTGTTCAGGGAAACTTTTTGATCATTGAAAATATATAGCTTTCTAAATGTGATCCATCCTATTCTACTCTTATTCATCTCTTCACCTAGCTCATTATCCATCTGCAAATATCTATATAACATATGGATAGTAGCTTGATAGATTAATGTAATGGGATGCATATTTTAAAATGTGTCACTATCTGGTAATATACATTCTTCATCCACTTAATAGCTATGTCTATCTTTCTACAAAGTCATGCATTGAGAAGGCCTTTAGTGTACTGGTACTTGAATACATATATAAAAGAGTAGTACTATGACCACCAGAGGAATGAGTCATGTAGCCCTAGCAGGTCAGAAAAAGTAGATATCAAATGAGTTACAGTTCAGAGAGTTGTGATGGAAACAATATCCCAATCTCTTACCCCAAAAAAATTAGACTAGTTTACCCTTAAACAAAGTCATCCTTGAGACTTAATTGGTTTGTGAAATGAAAGATTATTGACATCATGTAATGGCTATTTAATTACAAAACAGTCATGAGGAGGTTCACGATTCGCTGATGTTTGGTTATGAAATCCTATGGAAAACTCAGAGGAAGGGATGTTCAGCTTTAGCTGAATCAATTCATGATTTCCTTTAAAAATATTCTTAAGTATCCTTGTAGAATATCTTTTTTGTTAGAGATAAACAAATCTTTCTGTAAATCACCAATGAGTGCCTTTTTTCACTCCATATAAGATCAGAAATTAAATCTCAGGGATAACTTCAGCTTTGTTTAAGGGTAAACTAGTCTAATTTTCATTTGATGTCTACTTTTTCTGACCTGCTAGGGCTACATGATTCATTTCTCCTTCATCTCAGTCTATACTATTGTTGTAGGCTAAGCTTGACTCACGTCAACCAAGCTTAGCCTATAACAATAGTATAGACTGAGATGAAAGAGAAATTTTTCATTTATGCCAGGTACCTTGTAGGAATGAACAATACCTCCCTTCTATCCTTCTAGAACTCTCTATTTACTCCCTTCTCCTCATTCTGTGATCCAGGGGTACTGGTCTAATTACTCTTTCTCCCACACAACACTTCATCCTATCTCTAACCACCTCTTAGCATCCCAGCTTCCTTCAAGACTCAACTCAAATCCCACAGGCCTTTTTCAGTGCCCACAGTTGCTTAGAGATCTTATAATATATTTTATACCGTCTCCCCTAGTAAGCACCTTGAGGAAGGAACTATTTTTGTCTTTATTTCTCCAGAGTTTAGTATGGTACCTGGCATACAAAAAGAGTTCAATAAATGTTTGTTGACTAAGTAACTGGTCAACTCATCTAAGAAGGGTAAACTGAAGTAATCACCTCCCTCTGGACAATTAGTATACAGACCTCTCAGTGGCTTCAGATTTCATGAGTTCATAAAGCAGTTGACAAAGGCTGGAAATATCCAGCTAGTTCTGTCACTCTGTAAGGTCTAAAAAAAAAAATAGAAAAAGCACTTAGGGAAAAGGCACATCCAGTCTTAAAAAGAAAATGTAGTTGTTACCCTAAGCTTAGTATGTGCTTAGCATCTACCTCTCTGGATTGTTGTAAGGACCTATTCAGCTTTCAGAATGGTGTCTGGCACATAGTAGGTGCTTAATAAATGCTTATTCTCCCATGCACTAGTCACTGCCTTAGCAATTCCTAGAAAAGAGGTGAGGAAAACTGAAGGAACTTTACTTCTCCCCTAAGAAATCTAAAGATGAGAGTCAAAGTTCCAAACCACATATCCAAAGAAGAGAGCAAGAGTTGTTTCTCCTTTTAAGACTGTTTTATTGAGGCAGCTAGGTGGTGCGGTGAATAGAGCATCAGCCCTGAAGTCAGGAAGACCTGAGTTCAAATCTAACCTCAGACACTTAATACTTCCAGGATCATACAGACGTTGGGCAAGTCATTTAACCCCAATTGCCCTTTAACTTGTCAAAAGTTTCTCCAAGTATGGAGTCCACTGGAAGCTCAGCATGTACTCGCATGCACAGAAACACACACACACACAAAGAAATATGTAAAAATTTTATTTTCTTCAGTCTAAACAATTATTTTTCATTAATCAAGAATTTGAGGGTTTAAATTTAAGTTTAGTTAAAGTAAAAACCTAGAACTTTCTGATTTATTCAGTTTAGTAAATTATTTTCTCAAATTTACATTAAAGGCATGGATAACAAAATATTTTATGATTCAAATTAAACATAATAAATTATGATACAGATAGCCATTATTATTTAGATTCTCTCATTCTTTGTCATTTGAATTTTTAAAAATGAAGAAAATAATCCTTCCAGATTTTTACATACAGTTTTAAGGGACTTTTCTATTTGGTTGGTTTTTTCCTTGGCTTCAACATACAACACCAACATGTTTCTATTCCATCAGCTTCATTCCCCATGGATTCAAGTTATCTCTTCTGCCTTTTCATGGTCCTAATGATGTAGGAATGGACCTTTGAAGCTCCTCTTAAGGGTGAATAAACTGGGTTTGGATGACTGCTAACTGTATATTTAGAACAGCTATGGAATTTAAATAGCAAAAACTGTGTGCAACACAAGATAATTGGTTAGCCAAATAAAGTCCCAGCCGTACTTTAGGGTACCATTCCTATAGACTCCAGATTAAAAGCAGAACTATTGTGAGAAAGCAGTTGAATGTGAACCTATTTTCATTTTCTGTGTTTGAAACAAAAGATTAGGGGGGGAAGAGGTGGGCTACATTAGTAATATGCTGTCATTTGTAGAACTTCCAAGTGATCATAATTCCTCTGGCCCTATCTTAACCAAGGGCAGGGTTGATCTTTAATCCCCTGACTGCTTTCACCCTTCAGTTAACACTTTGGTCCACTAAGCAGGCAATATAAAACAGGATAGTGATTTCACCCTTCTCAATTTTCTCACTTCCCTTTGCCTAAAGCTTCTTCTTTGCACTTATGTCACTCTCTCTCATACCACAGTTATTTGAGTATGTCTTTCCCCTCATTAGGCTACAAAGTTATGTCATGTCTATTTTTGTGTCCCCAGAATTATGGATTGTGTCTTTCACATAATAAGTATTCCATAAATGCTTATTGAATGAAATTAAGGACAAGCCAGCTCTGTTCTGGAATAGAGCTCAAGGCTATTTACTACTGTATGTTCTTACTAATCCAATTTTCTAGACTATAGAACTTTCCTGATCTGACATCCTCATGGTCAGCCTTCTCACATATCCTGTTCCCTCCTTTCTTAGTTCATCTCTCTGGACTTGAACATTTTGTCTACCTACATGTTTGGAATCATCCTGGCATCTCCTGTTTAGCTTAACCTACTTTTCTTGCCCATCTTTGTACATCATTGCCCATACTTGGTAATAATGTTCTGGGATGCAGATGGTACAGTAGATAGAACATCAGACCTATAGTCAGGAAGCTCTGAGTTCAAATCTAGATTCATAACTGTGGGATCCTGTGTAAAGCATTTAACCTATTTGATTCAGTTACTGCAATTGTAAAATGTAAATAATAATAATAATACTTTCTCAAAGTTGTAGGAAAAACAGTTATTTATCCATCATTTTTTAAAGAAGACTAATGATAACACAAAGTGTTGTCTTGGCTTACCCATGAGTTGGATTTAAGTGAGGCAGAATTCACAAAATCATCAGCCTCACTCTTTCTTCCTAAGTCATCAAAGTTTGGTGATAAGACAAAAGTCAAGGCAACTAGTAATGATCCAAGATGCAGTGGACCACCTTTGCATCTTGGTGTCTGACAAGCTTGCTTCAGCTGCCTTTGTAACCACAGGAACAAATTGTTCTCATCTGCCCATTTCATCAAGGGAAGTTTTCACATGCTTGGGATAAACATCTCCCTAAATCACTGAAGGGGAAGACAGTAGGCACTATATAAATGTTTATTCTGTTCCCTCACTCAAACCCCCTAATCTTAACTGAGGATTCAAGTCCCATTTTAAGGGCCTGATTTTTATTGGCAGTTGACAATTATTATATGTGATATATTCAAACATACTGGAAAGTGAGTTCTTTGATCCTGTGACAAAATGAACTTCTACCAAAGCAAAGAATTGAACAGAAAAACAAGACAAGAGATCAAAAAACATCTCATACATAATGTTAATACATATGAGCTAGAAAAAAAAATCAATGTGTTTTCATACCCATTTTCCCCTCATTATATAATCTCAATTTACTCTTGGTTACACCAGTCTGGAGTGTCTGGCAAGGAAAAAATTGGCTCTCACACACAATTTGGTTGTAGTATGAAACCTCATGGTCTGTGTGATATGTAATCAAATGTCTAAGGCCATTAGAATAAATGGATGTAAGTGAAGGTAGGGCACATAAAAAAAAAAAAGCTTTACTGCCTGTGAACACTAAGTCTTTCTAATACAGCCATTGACACATATTAAGAGCTATAATTAATTTATAATAATTAAGATAGATTTGAAAGCACAAGTTTAAATACACAGTATAATTCATTAACAGAGCTTTTTCAGTCATACAACTATAGCTGAATGAGAGGTCTGAAACATAGCCAGATAGAAAAATTGAATTGTTACAAAACCGAAGATCATAATATATGAACATGTAAAACAGATGTTATTCATGTTTGTATAGCTAGAGGCACACTGTTCTCAGATTTCTTGAGTTCTACCTTTAAAAAAGCCTTCTAAATAGCATCAAGGTCTCAGTCCCTATTTAAGCTTGAAAAAACTAAGGAGGAGCTTATAGTGACTACCCCAAGGGCAAAAATTCCAAATTATGGTTCTGTAGGTATCATCTTAAAGCTGAATCTTTTGCTTATTTCTGTTAAATTCCTAATTTTAAAAATGTTTAGTCATTAGCAAATCAAATATTTCAATATACAACACACAAAAAAGATTGTATGTAAAACTGATTTCCTGTTACAGTTTCCCTTTTAAAAATATATATTAAATTTAACAGGAAAGTAACAGAATTGGTGAGTGTTTGTTCTTTTCTGAACCTATTTGTTTTCTGTGTGCTTTTAATGTTCTATAGATTATTTTCTTTTTTACTTTCTAACCTCCCTCTTTCTTACCCCAAAAAATAAATATAGGAAAGAAAAACCAGTCAAAAATTCAGCCATTTTTGAAAATGTATGCTTCTCTAGAAAATCATTAGAAACATGTTTTCTCTTCAGAAGTGGTCAGTGTGTTTAATAATGTTTTAGGATGCATGTCTACATAGCTGTAAACACATATGTATGTAGGCATGCCTGTAAGGTTTGTATGTGTATATAGATATTTATATGGGAGGTGGTGGGGGTCAGTGTGTGTGTGTGTGTGTGTGTGTGTGTGTGTGTGTGTGTGTGCGCGCGCTTAACTGTAGCCTGCTTGGGGAGGTGGGAAGAGAGGATGAATAGGGAGAAAAAAGAATAAAATAAAAAGTGTACAGCAGAGAACAAAAGAATAACCTACAAGGAAGCAAAGAAAAAATGGGACAGCCATGAATATGTAATCTCGTCTATAATTATATAAGCTTTCTTGAAATGGAAATTTATGTTTACATATTTTGAATACTCTCTGATGTTCTGCTGGGCACAGGACATGTTTTGTTTTGTTTTGTTTATTTTTTCTTTTCTGTCTTTCTTTTTTTATTATTTTGTATTTAGTTTTAAAGAATTTTTAAGTTGTCAATATATTGATTGTTATTATAGTTATCATAGAAATTATCCTCCAGTTCTGCTCCTTTCATTTTATTCAGTTCATACAAATCTAATGCTGGACCTGGTCTGGGCTACCCTCCCCTTTCTTTTCTCTTCTTTAGGATATTTTTTTCTCTGGACCTAAATGAGTAGTCTGCATAAATTTAATCTTAGGGAAGCCAGGGCTTTGAGAAAAGTTAGGCTTCCCCTGCTAGTGTGCAAAGGAAAAAAAAAACATATATATATATATATATATATCTTATCCTGGTTCTTCCATAGAATACAAACCAGAGGCTGATGCTTGTCCAAAGAAACTGCTAGATGTAAGGGATCTTAAACCACCCTCACCTACCACCAAAACACTAGTTTCTCACAGTCACAGCCTCAGAACCTGGATTCTGTTCTACTAGAGCACAGGACTATCCAATTAGCCAGTCTCTTCCCCATAGACCTATCTGCTTCCACTTTCATGCAACCTTCCCTATACATGTCTATTTATAATACCTGCTCCTCCTTTTCTTTCTCAATCTTTCAGGCCAAATACTCTGTGGCTAAGAATCCAGAGCCCATTATTATTATTACGATTCCTTTCCTTCCATCTCCAACGTCATCAGTGTCTACCGTTCCAGTCCATCCCCTTAGGATAATGAGGACTCTGTGACTCCCCTTTGGTGGTCCCCTTTCTATTGTCTACATTTCTTAAACAGTTGAGCATTTCTAAAATAAGGGAAAAGGTTCAGGCAAACATGATTTTTTTTTCTTCAGACACAGAAAGCAAGTAGAGCCACTGCCATGAGGTAAAATCAAGGGATTTTGTGTGTCTATAAGGAACATTAACATTGAGATAATTGGAATTTCTGTCACTGAGGAATTAGACCTTTGTATTTCAAATTGTCAGAGAATGCATGTGTAGTGAGGATTAAATATTGAATGACAGAAAAAAAAACTGCTAACATTGGGATAATAGCTATTAGATATATCATATTAATTTTATAGTTTACTGTTCAAAATCACCTACTCACAACTCAAATTGTGATCATATATAGATTCCCACCAGTGACAATATCTATGTTTATGATTTGGGGGCAACAAAAGTATTATCTCAATTATAAATTTAAGACACCACATCCTTTAACATCGGTGTCTATCTTATTCTTTTTTTTCTCTCTGATAAAACATCACTAATCTGTTTTCAAAGTTTTTTCTATTAAAAGAAAACATATTGAAGACAGCTACTTGGGACAGTGAATAGACTGCTGGTTCTTTAGTCAGAACAGGCCTTTCAACCTTGCACATACACTGTATGTATGACTCTAGGAAAATTACTAAAACTTCTGATTCCCTCAGTTTTCTCATCAGTAAAATTGGAATAGCAATAATAATAGCATTTATCTTCCAGAGTTATTGTGAGGAATGAGATAACATTTGTAAAACCATAGAGCAATACATTATATAAATGCTACTTAGTTAATTTTTCCTTGTTTACAAAAAAAAAGTTGATTTTTAAAAACATCTTCCAAAAAAATGTACACATGTACATGTAAATCATTTTGAAACTTTTCTGTTCATAAAACGTTATTTTAATTGTTTGGAATTTATTTACATATGTTCCAAATTTAATATTATCATAACTACTTAAATATTTTTTGAGTTCTTATTGCTAATATAGTTTATTTTAATGAAATTTATGCTACTCCTCAAAGGACCATAATAATTTCTAAAAACAAATTATATTGGAGTTTTCAATAGTAGTATTATAGAAATTAACAAAAGAACTAATATGGTAGAATGGTGGAATTTGGGTACCTCAGCTATGAGACTCTGCCTAAGCGATTTGATTATGTTTTTCCATCTCTAAAAGGGACATAATAATGTCTAATTTGTTTACCTCCCAAAGGATCCTTTCAGTTTTGTTTTTCTAAAGAGAAGTCAGATCAAATAAGAAAATGTGAGCATTCTAATTCTAAGTGCTCCCATATGTTTTCTATAAAGTGCTATGCAAATGTAAGATATTAAATTATTCAATTAAGTCTGACCCATATGAAACATGTTTTGATTAGAAGGAAAATGCATCATGACAGGACTCCAGTCTTATTATGGGGAATGTGTTTTTTACAGAATCTGAAGGATGCTTCTTTTTTTCCATATGAGACCTTGATGTTTCATATGAAACACTGAAGTACCAGTATTGCCTGAAGATGATTTACAGCATTAGCATTTTACTTTAGCCCATTCAATCCCTCCACACTAAGATCAACATAAATTAGCATACTAATGGAAGACCTGGATTCTATCACCATTACTAACAGTAGGTCTTTATGTGGTCTTAGGTGAGTAAATCATTACACTCCAGTCAACTCACCTCTAAAATGTTAAGAGTTGTGCTAAATTATTTTCTGCAATCTCATTATTTTAGTGCTTCTTAATCTCTACCATACAATGGGTTTTTACTTTCATAACAGTGGTAATTAATAAATAGATAATCTAAGTGTTATATTGACATTCACAAATTATTAAAAGATTTAGAGAAAGGCCTTCAGCTAATTAAGTTGAATGGTATTGTCAAATCTAGAGCTTCCAAGTGAAGGAAAATATACTATAAGCAACTTAGAAAGAAAGAATTCCAATATTAGGGAGCCAATGTGAAAAGTAAACATGATTTAATAACAATCCTTATATAGAAATAGAGAACATGGAATGATATCTTCCAAAAGGCAAACGATAAACGACTACAACCAATGATGACTTACATAGCAAAAGTGAATACAATTTTCCTTCATAGAAAAAAGAAATATACCTTCAATGAAATAAAGGAAAGTAGGTATGAGAAGGAAGACAGATTCAGTGAGGATTTGTAAAATCCTAATCATGGAAAGAAGAAGAGGAAGCTGAAAGGAAAGTAAAAAGGGGAAGAACCTATGATAATGAGGAAATGAGGAGTTCAAAGAAGAAGAAAAAGTATGAAAGACTAGAATGAAGGAAATGCACAATTAACTATTATAACTGAATCTGAGTGATGAACTCACCCATAAAATCATAAAGGATGGTAGAATCCATTGAAAAATATATATTGTTTGTAAGAAATACTCTTGAAACATAAAGACTCACAAAGGATTAAATAAAGGGTTAGAGCAAAATCTATTATGCCTCAGCTGAACACACAAAAAAAGCAAGAATAGTGATGATAATTTCAGACAAGAAAGCAGTAAAAATATTTAGTTTAGAGGATAACAGAATTATGCCTATTTCTCAACTTTAATGGTACTCCTACAAAAATTTATCTTGTCTTTAGATAGTAAAAACTTACAGATTCAGAAAAAAATTTTATATATTGGTATGGGGGTACAGAAATACTGAACCCCCTAAAACTCTCCACAAACAGTCCACTAAATGGAGGGAAGCAGGGGAGACTTTGAGGAGGGAAATGATGGGGTGAATAAGGTAGTTAGGTGGGCCATAGGGAGAGACAATTGACAGGAGAAGGCTTTTATTGAATTTAAGTAGAATTTAAATGGGCCTTTGTGCAGCTGGCCCTACCTAGATGAATTCTTATAACTACTCCCTGAGGAAAGTATGGAGGCATTGTTAAATTCTTGCCCAGTTCCTTGCAATGGCAAACTTATCATGACCCTATAGTCACTGTGTAGAATCGGAAGGCCAATTTATTTATTTATTTTTTTAAACTTTTTTTTATTTTATTTGCATAACATGTGTGGGTAATTCTTCAACAATAACCCTTACATACATTTCTGTTACAAATTTTCCCCCCAGCTCCCCACCCCTCCTCTAGAGGACAGGATATCCACTACATGTTAATTATGTTAAAATATTGGCAAATCGAATATATGTATACATATTTCCAAACTTATCATTGTTGTGCAAGAAAAATCTTATCTACACAAAAAATATATCAGATAAAGGAAACACAATGTAAGCAAACATCAATCAAGGAGTATGAGAATGTTATGTTGTGGTCCACATTTCACATCCCTCTCTCTGGGTGTATATGGCTTTCTTCAGTGAACAATTGGAGGTGGTTTGAAACATTTCATTGTTGAAGAGAGCCATGTCCATCAGAATTGATCGTCATATAGTACTGTTGTTGCCGTGTATAATGATCTCCTGGTTCTGCTCATTTCACTCAGCATCAGTTCATGTAAGTCTCTCCAAGCCTCTCTGAAATCGTCTTGCTGGTCATTTCTTACAGAACAATAATATTCCATAATATTCATATACCATAATTTATTCAGCCATTCTCCAATTGAAGGGCATCTATTCAATTTCCAGTTTCTAGCCACTACAAAAAGGGCTGCCACAAACATTCTTGCACATGTGGGGCCTTTTCCTTCTTTTATGATTTCTTTGGGATGTAAGCCCAATAGAAACACTGCTGGGTCAAAGGGTATGCACAGTTTGATAACTTTTTGAGCATAGCTCCAAATTGTTCTCCAGAATGCGGAAGGCCAATTTATGATGTGAAATCCTGAGGTTATTTTTCTCTTAGAAAACTAATCTATTATTTCTACTATTTGTCCTTTGACCCACACATTTTTTTAGTATTAAATTATTTAATTTCTACTTTTTATAAAATTTCCCTCCCTAATGGTTCTCTGTTTAATATAATTCTTATTGTAGCAAATGATCAGTAGTGATCAGCAAATGATGTTATTGGGTTATGGGAGTGCAAATGCATTGAACTCTCCAAAATATATTGGAATTTCAGATTAGTTCACTAAGGATAATTATGAAACAATATATCAAAATTTGGAAGATGCAGACAAAGCAGTGCAGGGTTGGGAGAGGAGGCTGGAGGGAGAAGAGGATTAAGCTCCTTCATTAGCTAAAAGAGAAAGAATAGATCAGTAAACTGGGATTGCAAACTGAAAAAGCTAGAAAAAAAAACAATTTCTTTAAAAGGTCATTTAAACACCAAACTTGAATCCTGAAAATCAAAAAAGCAGTTAATAAACCTGAATGTTCCAATGATCTTGCGATGAAAAGAGCCATCTACATCCAAAGAGAGGATTGTGGGAACTGTGTGGACTACAACATAGCATCTTCACTCTTTTTGTTGTTATTTGCTTACATTTTATTTTCTTTCTCATTTTTTTCCAGTTTGATTTGATTTTTCTGTGCAGCAAGATAATTGTATAAATATGCATGCATATATTGGATTTAACATATATTTTACCATGTTTAATATATAGTGAACTACTTGCCATTTAGGGGAAAGTGGGGAGGAAGGAGGGTAATATCTGAAACACAAGATGTTTCATGGGTCAATGTTGAAAAATTATCTGTGCATATGTTTTGCAAATAAAAAGCTTTATTTAAAAAAAGCAAAGAAAAGAAAATATAAAAAAAGAAAAAAGAATTCAGGATCAGTTGGACTCATAAGTAAATTCTATGAAACAAAAAGCAATTGACTCAAATAGCATAAAATTATTTATAAAAATAACAAAAGAATTGATCCTACAAAATCTATTCTATGACAAAAATGTGTTGCCTCCTTGCTATCATTCTCTTTAACGAAATTATTGTTTCTATGATATGTTGTTTGATCCATTCATTCTTTAGGATTAGATTATATAGTTTAAAATTAATTTTTAATCTAACTTTCATTATCTTATTAATGTAACTTTTTTTCATTATGATCTAAGAAGGTCATATTTACTATTTCTGCTTTTCTACATTTACTTGCGAGGCTTTTATGTTCCAATATATGGTCATTATTTTTTAGATTCCATATACTACTTAAGAAAAAGATATATTTTCTTACCCATTCAATTTTCTGCAGGTCTATCATATCTAACTTTTCTAAAATTTTGTTCACCACATTAACTAATTTCTTATTTATTTTGCAGTTATAGCTAGTTTTATCTAGCTTTATGAAGAGAAAATTCAGGCCTTCCACTGGAATAGGTCTATTGTCTATTTCCTCTGGTAATTCATTTACATTCTCCTTGAAAAATTTGGTGCATATATGTTTATTATTGGTATTCCTTCATTGTCTATGGCACCTTTTAGCAAGATATAGTTTCCTTCCTTATTTTTTTAATTAGATCTATTTTTTTTTTGCTTTTGCTTTGTCTGAGATCATGTTTGCTTCTTTTTTTTTTTTACTTCAGCTGAAACATAATAGGTTCTGTTCCAGTCCCTTATCTTTACTCTGTATGTGTCTATCTGTATCTCTTTTTCAAATGTGTTTCTTGTAAACAATATGTTGTAGGATTCTTGTTTTGAATCCACTCTTCTTCCACTTCTGCTTTATGATTACTAACTATATATTTCCCTCTATCCTATTTTTCCCATTTATCAGTCTCTCACTTTCTCCTTTTACCCTGTCCCTTCTCAAAAATCTGTTCTGCTTCTGACTGCTGCCTCCCCCAATCTGCCTTACATTCTATCAACCCCTCTCCTATTCTCTTATCCTCCATTCTTCCTACTTTGCTACATGTATATCTAAGTGAGTGTGTATGTGCTACTCTCTTTGAGTCAATTCCAAATGATGTATACCACTACCCCATCTTTCCTTCCACTGTAACAGGTCTTTAGCTTTTCTTCATGTGAAATAATTTACCTTATTTTGCCTCTTGCTTCTCTCTTCTCCCTATAAAATCCTCTTTCTCATACATTAATTTTTGGGGGGGTTGGGGGGATATCTTCCTATCAATATCAACTTATACCTACATCATCTTTTTGTGTATATGTTTTTAACTGCCTTAATAGTGACAAAGTTCTTAAGGGCTAAATTATCTTCCTGTCTAAGAATGTAAATAGTTTAACCTTAATTTTTTTTTGCATTTTTTCTTTCTTATTTACCTTTTTTATTTCTCTTGTCTTGTATATAAAAATCTAATTTTCTGTTTAGCTCTGCTTTTTTCCTCAGGAATGTTTGAACATCAATTATTTCTTTCTTTAAAACTTTTTTTTTTTCGGTGAGGCAATTGGGGTTAAGTGACAGCTAGAATGTGTTGTGTCTGAGGTCAAATTTGAACTCAGGTCCTCCTGACTCCAGGTTGGCACTCCATCCACTATGCCATCTTGCTGCCCCTCCCAAAAGTTCTTTATTTCATTAAATATCCATTTTTTTCTTCAAAAAGATTGTACTGAGTTTTGCTAAGTAGGTGATTCTTGGTTGAAATCATAGCTCCTTTGGTCTCCAGTACAACATACTCTAAGCTCTCTGATCCTTTAATGTAGAAGCAGTTTAATCCTGTGTAATCATGACTTGGTTCCTTGATATTTGATGTGTTTGGCTGCTTATAGTATTTTCTCCATGACTTAGAAGCTCTGAAATCTGGTTAAAATATACTTGGGAATTTTCATTTTAGGATCTCTTTCAGGAAATGATCAATGGATTCTTTTGATTTCTGTTTTACCCTCTGGTTCTAGGATATTAGAGCAGGTTCTAGGATATTTAGGATATTTCCCTGATAATTTCTTGAAACATCATGTCCCAAATTTTTTATCATGACTTTATTCTTAAATTATCTTTCCTGAATCTATTTTCCAGGTCAGTTGCTTTTCAAATGATATTTATTTTCTTTTTTTTTCATTCTCTTGACTTTGAATGTTTCTTGAAGTCACATGAAATCATTATGTGTCACTTGCCCAATTCTAATTTTTAAGAAATTATTTTTTAAGTGAGTGTTTATACATTCTTTTCCATTTAGCCAATTCTATTTTAAGAAGTTGTTTTATTCAGTGAATTTTTATACATCCTTTTCCATTTCTTTTATTTTCTTTACTAAGCTATTAACTCTTTTTTCATGATTCTCAAGTTTCACTCCCATTTCTTTTTCCAGTTTTTCTTATACCTCTCTTATTTGATTTTTAAAATGCTTTCTGAGCTCTCTCAGGAGTTCTTTTGGGGCCTCGGATTAATTTACATTTCGTTTTGAGGCTTGGTCTGTAAGTATTTTGACATTTTTGTTCTCTTCTGAATTTGTATTCTAATCTTCACTATCACCATGATAAGTTTCTCTGGTTTTTATTGTTGTTTCTCTCATTTTCCCACTCTATTTCATTTTTAAAGTTGGCCTATACCCCTGGAGTAGAGGGGTCACTGTCCCAAATTTCTAAGCTGACCTGCTGATCCAGAGGCACAGGGTCTTGCCATTGATCTGCTGCACCAGGATCATCAAATCTGGTTGTTTGTCTGCTGCAGGGGCCACAGGTCATCTGCTGGACTTCTGTAGTGGTAGCTTGAGACATCATCACTGGCTTGCTGCATCAGGACCATGTAATTTCACTTCTGACCTGCTTAAAGGCTCAGAACCTCAGACCTGGATTGCTGGGGTAAGCTTACAGCTAGTTTACCTCAATACTGTCTACACTGGACTGTACTTCTAACCTTTTCTGCCCATCGTTTAAATTATCTTGGGATGGAAAATTATCACACCCCATCTTTCAGTTGGTTCTATCACCCCAGAATTCTTTTGAGGCATTATTTTATTGTTATTTGGAGATGAATCTGGGAGAATTCAAGAAAGTTCCTGCCATACTCTGCCATCATGGCTCATTTTCTGATATATCCTTAATAAATATTGGACCAATCTTCACAATTTATATCAAAATAACTTCCAAATATGGTCACATTATTATAATGATTACATTATTTAAAAAATTAGAGCAACATGGAGGGGAGAGATAATTACTTAACAAATGTATGCTTAAAAGAAAAGTTCACCACAAAAGGTTAGTGAAAAATATAGAAGATAAAATGAAAAATTTAGATTATAGGACATTATTTTATACAACCAAATCCTATATAGCTGATATTAAAAGTAAAACAGCTAAGTGGGGGGGAGGAGAATCTTTGCAGAAAGTTTTTCTAACAAAGATTTCATTTCAAAGATAGGTAAGAAATTGATTGACATTTATAAGAATAAGATCCATTTCTCATTGGCAAATAATATATGCAAATGAACAGAGGAAAAATCTTGGCTCTTGATGGCCATGTGAAAAAGAAAAAAAGAGAAATACTTGAAATCATTAATAATTAAAAAAATAAAAATTAAGGCACTTCTGAGGATTAATTCCATATCCATAAAACTAGCAAAGATGATCAAAATGGTATTGGAGGGATTGTTGAAAAACAGATATATACTCTCAATGGACTTTTGAATGGGTAACAATATTTTGAAAAGCAATTTGGAATTAAAACAAATACTAAATAGCACGTGCTTTTTGAGCCAACTATAACACTGCTTGTCCTATACCCAAAAGAGAATAAATAAAAGTGTTGGAAAACTAGTTGTTCTGCATCAATCACAACCCTCCAGTGTCTTATTCACTATCCACATAAAATCAGCTGATGAGCAATAAATTTATTCCCAATTTTTTGTTTTGAATACATTGGATCTTTGTTTCTTTCTTTGACTTTTTTGAAGTATATGCCCAAATTTTGAAAAACTTGGTCACTATATATGAATGCTTTAGTTACTTTTCTTGTATAATTCCAAACTGATATGCAAAATATTGTCCATCTCAACTACATTATAGTTCTACTAATAATACAACAATGTGACTGTTTTCTCTCATGCCCTCAAGCATTAATTGTTCTTATTAGTTATTTTTTCTCTTTTAAGTGAATTATGATACATTAAATGAGGTATTGGTCTGAGTGGAATTTCTCCCAAATTAATTTCTACTATTGGTAAAAAATAATAAAGAGTCGAAATCCTAATCATTTATGTTATTGGATATATCAAACACTGAACTTGAATGGTAGTGTTTTCTTGCTTCATCAAGAAAGTTCTGTTAATCTCATTTTTTGAATTTTTCTATACTAAATAGTTTTCATGACTTTTATATATCTTTTATAATAGTTTGAGGTCTAATAATGTTATGCCCTCTTTATTCACATTATTTTCCTGAGATTTTTCCTTTTGAGCTTCCACATTAATTTATTATTTTGTCTAGTTCTATAATTTGACTGGTATAACACTAAATATGTAAATTAAATTTGTAAACTAATATATATATAAATTTATTTCTATAATATTTCATTTTATTGCACTGGCACAGCCCAAACATGAAAAGATATCTTTCCAGTTATCTTTCTCTCATTTTTAATTATTCAACAAGCATTTATCAAATGCTTTCTATGTAATAGACATTGGACTAAAGAATGGAACAATATCTGCTTGTTAAGAGCTTATATTCTAATGAGTGACAGTACATACATATAAAATATATATGCCATTTATACAGGGACAGCCATGTGACACAGTGGATAAAATGCTGGACCTGAAGTCAAAAAGTTTCATCTTCCTGAGTTCAAGTTTGTTAGCCATTCAGAAAAAAAAAATCAGACACAACTGAAATAACTGAACAACAAAAAAAAACAACATATACCAAATATGCATAAATGTATGTGTATATTATATATATAGTTATATACATGATATAAATATAATATATATACACACACACTCACAAAGTACTTAAATACATGGTAGTTAATGACGAAGAACAAAAAATGTTGTGGATATCAGAAAAGGATAGCAGAAAAATAGTGTCTAAACTGCATCTCAAAAGAAGAGAAAACTCTATGAGGTAAAAGTGAGGACAGAATACATACCAGTCTAAAAGTACAGAGATGGATGATAGAGTTTTATCATAGAGGTAATGGGAAGCCATTGGAATTAGTTGAATTAGGGAATGACATGATAAGATTTGAACTTAGGAAAAATTGCTTTGGCAACAAAACTTAATGTGGATTGGAGGAGAAAGACTTGAAGTAGAGAAACCAATTAGGATATTATTGAAATAATCTAAATAAAAAGTGATCAGGACCTGAATTAAGATGGTGGCTATGCAAGTGGAGGGGAGTCAAATGCAAGAGATGTCATGAAAGTCAAATATATTTGGCAACTAAGTAGATGAGAAATTGATACAAATATATAGAATTGAGAACAATTCCCCAATTGATGAATTTTCAAAGGATTTTAACAGTTCTCAAAGAAAAGAAAGCCAAGTTATTAACAACTATATTGGGGAAAAATATTCCAAATCACTAATAATAAGCCTCTGACCTTTTCTAAATCTGTGTATACAAAGAAAGATTCACTGCCATACTCCATTGCACTTCTCTTGCCACCCTACATACAATTAATATAGAAATATTTACCCACCACAAAGAAGTTAAGATAAATCATAATTTTATGCCAATGGTAAGATGCTTTCCAAGATATACATTAAATCAGGAGCTATAAATACACTTTTACAGCAAATATCTTTCATCTATAGGCAGAGACAGAGGCAGAGGTAGAAGAAGATAGTAAAACCTTCATTGATGTTTTCCCAGTCTCTCAGAGTTAACACAATCATTTCAAACAGTTCTGTCACATCTCTTAGGAGGAATTTTAACAGGTGAATGGTTACTGGATCTGTAGACTGTCAACTCAACACCCTATTTTAATCTCTGGTTCATTTGTTTGCTCCTTCTCTACCAGTTTTTCTCCTCCATCTCTCTAGAAAAACAATAAGCCTCTGAATTTTCTTCATTTGTTCCATTGTAGTACTGCTCCTGTCTTGTGATCTTTCTTTTCTTCCAGGAAGATCTAATATAACTAGAATTTATTTAATTTCCTGACTTTTTCCCTGACTGCAAGGAAATCTGTCTGAATTCCAGATTATAGATATATTAGTGTTGCTTCCTTATAAGGATTTTACTTCAAATTTTTGCATCAATAATCTCTACTGAGATTGATGTATAGGCTTTCTTTTTTGTTTTGATCTAGGTATCAGGACCAAAATTATATCTTTAACCTATGTACAGAAAGTCTACAATATCTCTAAACTGATGCAGACTGGATTCCATTTGGGGTTCTTGCCTTTAAAAGTTCAATTTCTTTTTCTTTGGCTGATTGCCTCATCTAATTTAATCTAATAATGTAATCAAAATAAAAGTTAAATATGGGTCATGTCTGGGAAATCAAAAAATGTGGGATATAGTCTTCAAATCCTACATGGACATTCAGTGCATAACCTGGATATTGAATATGATACAGCTTTTATTGCACCTTCATAGCAATACACAAGATGCTAAGAACTCAGAGGAGTCTATTAAAAAAAAAAAACACAAAGCACTCAATAGTCCATAAAGCACATCATCAGCACCTCTACCTCCACCTCCATTTTTTTTTCTTTTTCTTGGTTGGATTAGCTAACATGTTTTAAAATTTTGTTAGTCTTTTCAAAGAATAACTCTTTGTTTTTCCAGTTCTATAGTTATTTTCAAAATTTTTAATTATGTCTTTAAATTTCTAGATTTCTTTTTTTGCATTTAAAGTTGATAATTTGTTTTCCAGTCTTTTAATTCCATGTTCAGCTCATTGATCTTTTATTTTCCTATTTCTTTTTAACAAAGATTTTCAGGATTAGTAATTTTCTTCTAAGGACTGCTTGAGTTGTGTCTGATAAATTTTATTATGTTGTTATATTACTATTCTATGACTTGTTCTTTAACTCAGTTTTAACATCATTAATTCTGCATCCTTTATTCATATTTTCTTTAAGCATTGCTATTTTAATTTTATTATAGTCTATAAATGAAGAATTTATTTTATTTTATTATTTATGTCTTTTCTCAATTATAAGATTTCTTTCCATCTTTTAGTGAATACATAAATGGGCTTGAAGTGACTTTGGAGAAACAAGAAAAGAATAACTTACCCTAAGAACAAGATTTCATTCCATATTAAATTATTTCCACATTTTTCTCTAGTGCTTTACTTGCCAGAAGATATGGGTCTTGAGGGCCATAATGCAGAGCCAAAGTGAATATGAAATGCCTATTCAGAAGTCCTAAAAACTGCCTTAAGTTTTGATGTTTCAAGTATCAACCTCAAAAGGCGATATAATCATGTTTATAAGTTATAGCTTTATGTTTGAATCTTTTTATCATTTCTTTTATATTAAAGAAATAGCTATCCTATGTATCTGATTTACATTGTACAATGAGTATTCAACTTTTGGGACAATACTCCTGATGTGAACCAAACCCAAGTATTAAGTGCACCCTGTGGCTCTAACTTTGGTGTATAAAAAGAACCAGAAAGTCTGAGAAAAAGCACCTGTCTCCTCTCTTTAGGAGTTAGTTTTCCTTAGGATTAAACCCAATCTGTTCATGTGGTTCCAAAGATTAAGGCCCCTTTAGAAAGAGAAACAGATTGTCTCTGCCCTACAGCCCAGTCAGGATTGTGTGTATCAATAAGTACATATGTTATATAAATATATGTAAAAAAAATTGAGGAGAGAGAGATCAGGAAAGACTTTTATGTAGGTAATGCTTAAACTGAGAGCTTCTACAAGGCAGAGGTGAAGAAAGCTCATTCCAAGCAAAAGAGAGAATCCATATGAAGGCATAGAAAAAAAGAAGTGGAATATCAGGTATGAAGAACAACAAGAAAGCCATTTTGACTAGACCATAGATCCTTTTCCACATATATCCCTCATCCAAAACTGCTATTTGAAATTTTAAAATCACATTAATTTTTAATCCAACTTTTCAAGAATCATTGTTTTCATTTCATTTCCTTTGTTATTCCTTGGTCCTGTAAGACACAATAGTATCTATCCCAAGATTCCCAATGGAATCAGCAGAATGCAGTGGCAAATACTCTGTGGAGCATGAGGGTCACCCTAGTGTTCTTTGTCTTTTCCCTCACCAATTATCCATGATTAATGTCATATCATTTTCCTTTTGACTGTGCCTAATTTTCAATCCTCTCCTAACTGTGCCTTCCCAGACCCAATCACCTCCTCACTCTTAGCGGACATTAGTATGAAGATATGTGATCCTTTTTCAGAAAAACTGATCTCCAACCCTCCAAGAAAATTCTTTGTTGTATGATAAATGCAACATAACAAATATAACAATAAACAACAACATAACAATAACAAATTCCACAAGATCCACTTAAACAGTGCAGCAACTCCAAGAACTTCCAAAGTATTTCAGAACAGTAATCAAACACATTCAATGAAAAGTTTAAAGAACTAAGGACAATTGATAGAATTCTGAATCAAATCCTCCCCATTCTAAATATTTATATGTGTGCATGTCTCTCCCCAACATATATATATATATACACATATATATATATGTAGAGATGGATTGGAGTAATAACAAGACCAAGATAAAATATTAAGTGGAGGAAGGAGATTGATGTATAATAAGACTTGAAAGGAAGATTGGGGCAGGATTAGGAAGAGCTTAAATAAAAGGTTTATGTTTTATCCTGGAGTCAATAAGAAGACCTTGTAATTCATTGATTTGGGAGAGACAGGATGAGATGGATGCTTTAGGAAATTCATTGTGTCTGGTCTAGAGAAGGGAGAGACTTCAAGCAGCAGACCCAATTAAAAGTCTATCTTTTCATAGGAACAAGAGTTTATGAGGACATAGGGTGACGGCTATAAGAGTGGATAAAGAGGAACAAGTCCAAGAGACATGGTAAAAATAAAAATAAGATTTGACTATTGTAAAAAATATATATATGGGTGAGGAATAAAAGAGAAACATTGAGAATGACACTAAGGTTGCAAGTGATGGTAACAGGAAAGACAGTCATGCCCTCAAGAAAATGAGGAATAAAAAATTAGGGAAATTGAGAAAGACGGAAGTTTTAAGAAGGCAAATAATATAATAAAATCTAAGGTGCATACTATAGCATCTCCATTCCTGTCCATACTATCCCAAACTAAAGAGGGTTGGAAGGGGAGAAGGATGTTTTTCTTACTAATCACTACATCAGAGTGAAAAATCTACCCTCTGAGGCATGTCTGTCACTGTCTTTGCAGTAATTTGAGGGAAAGGAGTTGGATATCTTAGGGGAGGGAGTTATTATTTTTAGTGATATCTGGCACAGCTACTATTATGAGTACCACATCAAAGTCAAATTTTAACTACCCTGAAGTCTGATCTCACTCTAGAAGAAGGAAAATTGAGAACATGCATAACTATGGAGAATGTGGTGGAAGATAATGAGGAAAGGACAGATATGGTGGTTAGAAACAAGACCCAGGATTGGTTATCATGGGTTGAGAACTGCAGTAGAGTGCCATTTTGGAGACCACTGTTCTAAGACTTTGATGAAAGTGATGCTCCCAAAAGCCTTAATATTTAGTTCTCTTGAGTTCAATTTTCTATTTGCTTGTTTCCTTCTCTTCTATTTTAAGTAATTCTAATGCTGTATTTTTGGTCTTACATCTTCTTCACTTCTCACCTGAGTTCCACAGAATAGCCCCTTTTCTTATATTTGAGAGGCTGTTCAGATTCAAAGCCCTCACAAGATCTTGGAAGGAATTTCTACTTTCCTATCCTCTACCCTGCTCCCATGTACATGCCCTGATAAAATATTAATCCCAAAGTTAGTTGCTAAAATTGAAATACCCCCAAGGATTCCAGGACCATACTGCTCTAGAACTAGCCAGTGATGATTATAAGCACAAAGGAGTCAGGAATACTGAGCTGATAATTTGATCTTCAGTTCTTTTTTCTGTAAGAATAATATTTTAAAGGATCGCTTATCACTGTTGAGTTTCCTACATCTGAGGGCTTTTTATATTGTCTGGTGTATTAAAAAAAACATTAACAATGTAGGACTGACAAGAACTTTTTGATAAAGTGATAGTGTCACCAATAGTTGTCAAGACATAGACTTTATGAAAGTAGATTTCAGAAAATTAACTCATACATGCTCTATGAGAGCATACTACTCATAATGGATTTGAGGTATGACCTGAAGGAAATCACCGGACTTAAGATTTTTTGGTATGAAGATCTTCTAAGACTTAAAGTGGATAAATCAATTAATGGTTGAAAAACAAATGAGTAACATAATAAGAAAGATTATTTCCTTGTTATATTAAAACCAATTTTACATACAGGATAAAAAGAATTTCAATTTTTCCCAGTCTCTCAAGGACATTTCTGACCTTGCCCAAAAATCCACCCCACCTAAACCATTTAATCTAAGTGGATTTCTTTCTGTAACCCCACCATTGTTCAAATAGAACTAAGTGAAGTTTTTTTGTATGGATTGCTGAAGGCAGAATGATCTGATAACATGATCAAAAGCTGGCATAAAGCCAGTCATTAGAAAAAGCCCACCTGAAGAGCAATTTGGAACTATGCTCAAAAAGTTATCAAACTATGCATACCTTTTGACCCAGCAGTGTTTCTATTGGGCTTATATCCCAAAGAAATCTTAAAGGAAGGAAAGGGCCCCACATGTGCAAGAATGTTTGTGGCTGCCCTTTTTGTAGTGGCTAGAAACTGAAAACTGAATGGATGCCCATCAATTGGAGAATGGCTGAACAAATTATGGTATATGAATGTCATGGAATATTATTGTTCTATAAGAAACGACCAGCAGGATGATTTCAGAGAGGCCTGGAAAGACTTGCATGGACTGATGCTGAGTGAAATGAGTAGAACCAGGAGATCATTATACATGGCAACAACAATACTATATGACGATCAATTCTGATGGACATGGCTCTCTTCAATAATGAAATGTTTCAAACCAGTTCCAATTCTTCAATGAAGAAAGCCATATACACCCAGAGAGAGGGATGTGAAATGTGGACCACAACATAACATTTACATGCTCTCTATTGATGTTTGCTTGCATTGTGTTTCCTTTCTCTGATTTTTTTTTCTTGTAGATACGATTTTTCTTGTACAACAATAAGTGTGGAAATACGTATACAATCTATTCGATTTGTCAAGTATTTTAACATAATTAACATGTAGTGAATTTCCTGCCATTTAGGGGAGGGGTGGGGAGTAGGGGAGGGGAATTGCTTTGTAAGGGTTAATGTTGAAGAATTACCCATACATATGTTTTGCAAATAAAAAGTTTTAATTAAAAAAAGAAAAGAAAAAGCCCACCAATCGTTATAATATTCATTTTCTTATTATTAACCACTTAGAATTGATTTTCACCCTTAAGGACACCCCCTTTTAACATTTTATTTATTTATTTAAACATTCAGCAACCTCCATACAGGGTTTTAGATTAGAAGAGAAACCACTGACCTCAATTTACTGATTACTTGCTAGCATGATTAATAAATTGATTATTAATTACCCAGAAACTCTGTCTCTCAGGCTTTACATTCATGTCAATGAAATTTCTAACTATACAATTCCAAGTGATGTCAATGAAGGAGAAATGGTAGTGGATAGCTCTAAAGAAACTTGCCTTTGAGAAATGATTCTGAGAAGATGGTGGAGTAGGTCAGAAAATTTCAAGATCTACAGATTTCCCTCCACAAACAGAAGAAATTTGCACCTCAGGGAGAACATAGACTGGTAAAAAACAAATTGGACTTGGGACAGAACAGGGGTCCAAGAAGACCCAAAGTAAAACAACAGGCTGGGGATTAGCTAGTGTGAAGTACAAATATCTCCACTCTAGCTCCACAGAAACAGCAGGTGGAGAATCCTGGGGCTAGCTGGATTTGGCAGGAACTTCAACCTGAATTACTGGAACTTTTACCTCCCAGTCAGTCTGTGGAATGGGGAATCTGAATTCTGGAAAACCTGGGAAATCGATTAGGAATATCAGGCCAAGCTATGCTGTAGAGATGCAGATCAGCAGAGAAAGAACCAGCATACCCTGTGAGTTCTGAAGCAACAGGGCAAAAAAAGTTGGCTGCAGGCACTTTCAGGAAAGTGGAGCTTTTAGTTTGAGGTTCCAGATCAGAGGAGAGGGCTGAAATGATACTAGAGGCACTATCCCACCCCCACCCCCCAACCCAGGAATAGAGATGCTCATACTAATAATCTTATTTTTTTAATGAACAGGCAAAGAAGAAAGAATCTAACTATTGAAACTTACAATGAGTATAGCACCCAAAAACTCCTCTTTTCAGAGAACAGTGAAATGTTTTAAAAGCCTCTTTTACCCCAAAAAGTAATGTTAAATGGCTACTACCCAAAAAGGATTTATAGAAGAATCCAAAAAAAAACTAAAAAGTGAAAGAGAATGAGGAAAAACTAAAAATAAATAAAAATAAAAACTATCCAAGAAAAATAAGATTACAGGGAGGCAGGGGAGGAGAAGTTAACCAATTAGAATAGGAGATACAGAACCTTAAGAGAAAAAATAATTTGTTGAAAATTAGAACTGGACTACCTGAAAACTGTGTTCAAAAAAGAAAAGAATCTTGACAATAATGCAAGAAATAATCAAAGAAAATTGTTCTGGAGTGGTCAAACATGAAGAGAAAGTAGAAATAGAAAAAAATTATATATCTAATGATCACCACCTCAATGAGATCCTTTGTGGGAAACACATAGGAATATTATTGCCAGATTTTGAAAACCCCAGATCAAAGAGAAAATTTTGCAAGAAACAAATAAACAAAAGATTCAAATATAATGGAACTACAATTTGAATTGCATAGGACTTATCAGTAGTTACTATAAAAGACTACAGTCCTAGAATAATATATATTGGCAATCAAAAGAACTAATCCTGCAGCCAAAAATATTATATTCAGAAAAATTATTCATGGACAAAATTATCAGTGGAAAAAAATGGTCATTTAATGGACTTGCAAATTTACAGGATTTTGTCTCAACTCGATACAAAAGTTGACATAAGAGCCAATATTAAACATTAATTCCAAAGAACTCAACATGGACAAATCATTTATGTGTTGTGCATGGAAATGTTTATCATATATTTAAGATTGACATCAGCAATTGGGTAGCGCAAAAGAAAGATTGGGGCAGAGTTGAGGATGATCTGATTCTAAAAAGCAATACTGTCTACGAAAATATGAAATTAGTAATTATATTATACAAATGAGGTACAAAGGCATTTGGAATTAGGATACAGAAATATTAGCAGGAGGAAGAGGGCTTGTAATTCTGAAAACCTACTTATATCAAGAATGGGTTAAATAGGGAACACTATACACACCACACACACACACACACACACACACACACACACACACACACCCCATGAAGAACATAGCACCTTCTAAAATCTATAAAGAAATAAGGGGAGAGCAAACTGCACATACCCTTTGATCAAGCAGTGCTTCCATTGGGCTTATATCCCAAAGAGATCTTAAAGGAAGGAAAGGGCCCCACATGTGCAAGAATGTTTGTGGCTGCCCTTTTTGTAGTGGCTAGAAACTGGAAATTGAATGGATGCCCATCAACTGGAGAATGGCTGAATAAATTATGGTATATGAATATTATGGAATGTTATTGTTCTGTAAGAAATGACCAGCAGGATGATTTCAGAGAGGCCTGGAGAGACTTGCATGAACTGATGCTGACTGAAATGAGCAGAACCAGGAGATCATTGCATACGGCAACAAGATTATACGATGATCAGTTCTCATGGATGTTGCTTTTTTCAACAGTGAGATAATTCAGACAAGTTCCAATGATCTTGTGATGAAGAGAGTCATTTGCACCCAGAGATACTGAGTGTGGTTCACAACATAGCATTTTCATTCTTTTTGTTGTTGTTTGCTTGCATTTTATTTTCTTTCTCATTTTTTTTCCGGTATGATTTGGTTTTTCTTGTGCAGCAAAATAATAGGATAAATATGTATGCATATATTGGATTTAACATATATTTCTACCATATTTAACATAAAAAATGAAAAAGAAATATGGGGGGAATAAAACAAAGTGAAGTATAGGAGATGTATAGATTTATGGCAATGGTACAAGGGATATAGGTTAATTGGCAAGGGATAAAGTAAAAGATGAATTATATAGAAGGGTGTATAGTAGTAGGAAAGGGATAAAAGGGGGAATTGAGTAGCATAGGATAAGGTAGGTTACAAAAGGGTCTTTAGATTAATAGCAGTAAGATAAGGTGTATAAATAATGGGAATGGGATAAAGAGGGAAGGAAAGGGTGGGGGAAGAAGATAGAGATCCATAGGGTAAATATCCATGGCTAGGAGGAGGTTAAGTAATAGCAAGGCAAATTAAGGAGCAGAATTACAGTAGGAGAGTTATCAGAGATAAAAAATAAAAGATATATACAAACACTGCAACAAGAAGTAGAAGTAGAATTTAGTAGAAAAAGAAAAGTAGACTTAGTAATAACTGATCTTAGACAAAGTCAAACTTAAAAGAGTTAATCAAGAGAGAAATAAAGAAATCGATATCATGTGTTAGCCATATTAATATTGTTTTTGATGAACATTTACATATGAGTAAATGTATATATGTATGTGTGTATATGTATGTCCGTATTCATGGGTATGTATGCATGAAGTAGCATGTATATGTGTGTATAGTTATATGTGTGTGTCAGTTTATGGGTGGGTATAAACATATATATGTGTATGTATGTATACATGTGTGCATGTATATGTGTGTATGTATATATAAATATATTTATGCTTCACTGTAGCCTGCCTGGGGAAGGTCAGTAAGGAGAGTAAAAGGAAAAAAAAAGAATAAAGGAAAAAGTGTGCAGTAGAAAATAAAAGAATAACCACAAGGAAACAGAAAAGATGAACACTCATGAATATGATTTCTTCTATTGCATATGCATATAATAGAAGAAATTATATTCATATATACATTTCTTTTTTTTTTTTTTTTTGCTGAGGCAATTGGGGTTAAGTGACTTGCCCAGGGTCACACAGCTAGGAAGTGTCTGAGACTAGATTTGAACTCAGGTCCTCCTGACTTCAGGGCTGGTGCTCTAACCACTGCGCCACCTAGCTGCCCCCATATATATATTTCTTAAAATGGAAATATATTGTTATATATTTTGAATCCTCCCTGATGTTCTGCTGTTTTATTTTTTATTTTCCTTTTCTGTCTTTCTTTTTTCTATTTTTTTTCTTATTTTGTATTTAGTTCAATAAATAAATTATTTTTAAACTTGCATTTTTGCAACTTCAGCCCACAATTTCTTATTTTCCCTGACAATGCCAAAAGACACAAATTAAAATCCCTGAACCTCAAAAGGGTTTCTAATATCAGAAAAGAGTCACATCTCCCTAATTCATAGAGGATCCATCAGTTATCCCTCATCCTTCCATGGGATTGGTCTATCTTTTTTTTTTCCCAATCATACATTTTTTATGACATTCTTTATACTACTTCTCTTTTGTAATATTTGCTTACAATGTTTTCATATCTGAGATCACCATGCATCTCTCTGTCATCTTTTGTAACCTTTTCAATTTAGTTTCCTTTGAAATTACTTGTTGTTGTTGTTGTTGATATTGTTATTGTTGAATCAATTAGTCATGTCTAACTCTTCAGGATCACATGGAATATAGCAATCCAATACTATCCGTGGGTATTCTTGGCAAAGATAATAGAATGGTTGGCCATTTCCTTCTTCAATGTATGAAGGTAAATAGAAGTTAAGTGATTTGACCAAGATCACACAGCTACTAAATATCTGAAACTGTATTTGAACTCAGATCTTCAGGACCAGGGCTGTCTTCACTGAACAGCCTGGTTGCGTCTCTTTGAAACTCTTGTGTCCTATAACTGAAAGGATTAACAGCATCATTGGAAAAAAGTTAACTCTGTTTTCCGGAGGACTCTGGGAGAAGTTTGGGATCATTAAGAGGACCTTATAACTTTTTATTGTCTTTTTTTCATTATGAACTTTAAAAAATCAACAAGCATCTCAATACATAAAGAAAAAAAAGGAGAAAAAATTTAAAAAGAAAATTGCGGTACCATTAATGACTATAAACTTCTCCTTAAAACAAAGATCTATTTTTTAGTGTTTCCCAGTGATGTTGTAAAGCATAAAAATAAATATTCATTAGAGCACATTAATAGTCATTACAACCACATATCATAATTTGTCTAATCATTCCCCAAATTATGGCTATTCACTTTGTTTCTAGTTCTTTGCAGCTAAAATAAATTTTGCTCTAAGTTTTTTTTTGTATATATGAGTATTTTGCTTTTTCTTTTATCATTTTTGAGATACCCATCTTGAGGGGCAACTAGATGGCATAGTGGATAGAGCACCAGCCCTGAAGCCAGGAAGACCTGAGTTCAAATCTGGTCTCAGACACTTAACATGTCCTAGTTGTGTGACTTTGGGCAAGTCACTTAACCCCAATTGCCTCAGCAAAAAAGCAAAAAGAGAGAGAGAGAGAGAAATACAAGTCTTGAGTGATATGCCTAGGTTTGCACAGTTTTGTGCTTTTTTGATTATAGTTCCAAAATATTCTCCACATTGATTGGGACCACTTTACCATTACAACAAAAGCACAAGCAAGTACCTGTCTTATTACAAACCCTCAAATAATTTTCATTTTCCTTTTTTTAATCATTTTATCGGTCATATGGGTATGGGGTAGACTCTCAGACTTGTTTTGTTTTGTTATATAGAGCATTTCCACATGCTGTTGATAACTTGCTTTTCTTCTTTTGAGAATTGTTTATAGCCTTTAATCATTTATCTATTGAAGAATTGTTCTCAATCTCAATATATTTTGTTTCAATTCGCTATATATCTTGGATATCAAACTCCTATCAGAGAAACTTTCTATAGTTATTTCTCCAATTTTTCCTTTTTAATTGTAACTGGTTTCTAATTCTGCTTTGACTTTATTTATAAATAATTTTGTTGGCTTTATGTAATTAAATGTTTCTTTCCTGAGATCCTCTCTATTTCTTGTTTGATCAAGAATGCTTTTCTTATCTGCTTTTCTAACTTTTTTATGACATACCTTTCTATACCTAGTTTTTATATCCATTTGGAATTTATAATGGCATATGGTATGAAATATTGACTTAAACCTAACTTCTATCAGACTGTTTTCCAACTTTTCCAATAGTTTTTGTTTATTTGTTTTGTTTTGTTTTTATTTGTTTTATCAATAATGACAGGTATCAATGGATTTATCAGAACTATGCCATTATGTTCACTGGATTGCTTCTGGGGTTTATGTATCTAATCTGAATTGGTCAACTCTTTTTGTTGTTTTTTTGTTGTTGTTGTTGTTGTTGTTTTTTTTAAGTACTAAACACTTCTGATAGTTTTGTTTCCTCTTTGCCTATACTAATTTCTTTAAGTTTTTTTCTTACTTTATTGATATAACCAACATTTCTAGAACTAATAAAGTACTTAGGGCAGTGCCTAGAACATAGTACAAGCTAGACAAATGTTAGCTATTCTTATTATATCCAGTAATAGTGGCAACAATATATAGTCTCACTTTACCCTGTTTTTATTAAAAAGGCCTCTAGCACTTCATTGTGGAGTTAGTTTTAGATAGATATCTACATACCATTAAAGAATGGTACAATTTAATAACTCTAAATGTTTTTCAATATACTGAAATGTATTTTGTCAAAAGTTGTTACCTCATAATTAGCATAAGTATGTGATTTTTCTTATTTATAATATTAGTATGACTTATTTTGCTAATATGGATAAGGAATATTATTATGCCAGTAATATTATTATAAAATGGAATTCCCAGATAAGGAAATTCTCTCTTTGAATCCAAATGGGTACCTTCCATTCAATTTATATTCCTATACCTCTTGTCTAGAGCAGTGAAAGAATAAGCAATACACGCAGGGCAACATAGTAATTCTGAAGCAATATTTAAACCCATTTCTTCTAGATGATCTTCTAAGATCAGCTGTACCATTATACTATATTGACTCTCTTAATATTTATACTTTTTCTAATGTTGCAACGACATTGCATTTCTAGCATAAATTAACTTGGTCATGATATATGATCTTTTGAATATGTTCTTGTAACTTTTTTATTAATATTTTATTAAATATTTTTGCACATATTCATTTGGCATGTTGATCTATAATTTTAGTTCTTTTACTTTTTTCTTCCTAACTTAGGCATGAGGAATGTATTTGCCTTTATCTTAGAAGGAAACAATTCATGTAATATTGGAATTATTTTTGAATGCTTGATAGACCTCATGTGTATATCTAATCCTGGATTTGTTTTTCCTTTGGGCACTTCTTTAAGGAATTTTTAACTTGTTTTATTACATTGGGTTATTCAAATTCTCTATTTCTTGTTTTGTTGATCTTCACATTTTATATTTCTGTAATTATTCATCTATCTCTATTTTTATCAGCTCTAGAAATGGAATTGAGTTTTTTAAAAGTTAATTACCTTTATTTCTTCTTCATTTTTTGTGAATCTACTCAGCAAATTGGTAATCTTTTTTAAGAAAAAAAAAAAGAATAGATTCGCTAACACTTTTTATTGGCTTTTTTATATATAAAATAGTTTCTACTTTAATTTATCAATTCAATTTTTTTCCTCATCATTTATGTCCTCTTGACTTCTCAGAATTTCTATTTTTGTTTTGGGTTGGAGTTTGGGATTTGCTAATTTTCCAGGTTTTTGAGCTTGATAATTCACTTCATTGATTTATTCTTTATTTTGATATAAAAAATGTTTTAAAGATATAAATTTTCCTCTAAGGCTTGATTTGACTGAGTCCCAAATACTTAGATATGTTGTCTTAATTATCTATTGTTTCATTAATTAATTCTTTGGCTGCATAATAAATACTTTGGCATATTGTCTTAATTATCCATGATTTCATTGACATTTTTCAACTCAAGTGTTTTTGGATTAAATTAGTCTCAACATTTAATCTGTTCTTCAGTGGCCTTTTATTTAGTTAGAATTTTATTTAATTACAGTCAGTAAAGAATGCTTATCTTTTCTACATTTGATTTTGAAGTTTGTTTGTTTTTTGTTTTGTTTTGTTTTTTTTTGCTATAACAGATGTTTAATTTTTGTAAAAGAATAGAAAGGATGAAATAATCCAGTTACCATCTCTATGGAAATTATTCTCATATCTATTTATCCAACCTTAACTTTTTTCGTAAATGCTAGTACCATATCTTCAATTGTCTATTAGACATCTCATACCAGATGTCATATAGACATTTAAAATTCTACCTAAAAGTGAATTCATCTTTCCCTCAAACCTCCCTTCTTACTAGTTTCCCTTTTACTGATGAAAGTACTGCCATACTAACAGTCATCCAGTCTTATAGTCATAACTTTTCATTTTTTTTAAATTCAATTTTATTATGCTATTCCTCCTGGAATATTTGCTTAATTAAAGCCTGTTTCCTGCTAATATTAACTTCACTTGGATAAAGTCTGGCATATGTAATGATAATCTTAAGGGAAAACTTCACATTCCTCGGATAAGAAACCAAAGTGAATTCTGATCTTCCCAAAATGACAGCTAACTATTTCTCTGTTTCTGGATCTTTGGTTATCTTTTTGACATGTAAATTCCTTCCTGTCCATTGTGACTTCTTTAAAATGTGACCTTGTAGTTTTCTAAGTGTAGCATTTTGCAAACTCAGTGTTCAAATCTATGATTTAGTATGTTTGCTAATTTGTTCTTAGTTTGTTCAATCTTAATCGAAGGAAACATTAAATAATGAATCTGTATCATTAGGTCTGGATGGCCTTTATGGCCTTTTTTATTGTTCAGTCGTTTTTCAGTTGTCTGACTCTTTGTGATCTTGTTTGAGGTTTTCTTGACAAAGATACAAGGGTGTTTTGCCATTTCCTTCTCCAACTCATTTTTGACAGATAAGGAAACTAAGGCAAATAATATTAAATGAGTTAAGTAACTAGGTCACACAGCTAATAAGTGTCTGAGTCCAGATTTGAAGTTGTCAAAATGAGTCTTCTTAACTGCAGATTCAACATTCCATTCACTACAGCACCTAGAAATTATGTTAACAAACACACACACATAAACACACACACACACACATATACACACACATAATATATTTATATATTTCTCTGTCTCTGACAGCTTTTTCTATAAAACTTTTGTCAGAAATTCCAATCTTTGATCAAAATTATTTTCTAGCTCCTGAAATTTTGTTGCACATAATAAAGTCTTTTTATTTGCTTCTATATTCTGTTCACCATAATACATTTATTTCACAGCATTAACCCTATTATATGGAACTCAGGAAGTTACATCTCCTAAGTATCAACTTGACTCCTCTGTTTTTCTCACCTCCATATGCAATATTTTGCTAAATCCAGTCATGTCTACTTTTGCAACATCTGTCATATATATATCCTTTCTCTTTGCTGATACTGCCACCATCTTGGTGTGAACCTATATCACCTCACACCTGAGTGATTACAACCACCTGCTGGTTGGCTTCCTCTCTCAGGTGTCTCCCTTCTTTAGTCCATCCTCCACTCAATTATCAAATTCATCTTCTTAAAACACTAATCTTGTCATGTCACAGACTCATATTTGATTCTGGAGGTAATAGGATCTGAATAGAAATTTTTTTTTATTTTTTTAAAACCCTGGGTAACCTAGTCTCTTTTTACATTTCCAGGTTTTTTTAGACTTTACCTCAGTGCCTGCCCCTCCTCCACATATGCTTTATGATTCAGCAACCTTTTTTTCTGTTCCTTGCACAAGGCTCTCCATCTCCAGGCTCCATGAATTTCTACTGCCTCTCCTCCATGCTTGTAATGTTCTCCTTCTTTGTCCCTCCCTCCTGGCTTCCCTGGGTTCCTTTAAGTCTTGCCTAAATCCCACCTTCTGCAAGTCTTTCTTAGTCCCCCTTAATGCTATTACTTTTTTTCTAAGAATATTTTCATATATCTTGCCTGTTCGTATTGTTTTCATGTTGTTTCTCCTATTAGAATATGAGATTCTTGAGGGCAGGAACTGATTTTGCTTTTCTTTCTATTTGGATTTCCCAGCAAAGGGTCTGGCACATAACAGATGCTTAATAAATGCTTGTTGATACTGAGCTTATCTATTCTTACTGTTGTCTTGTCTGAAATCATATTTTCTATTTTTTTATTTTTTTGGGGGGGAAGAGAGGGAACTGTAGCATAATAAGTTCTACTCCAAATCATTTTAATTCTATATGAATATTTATAATTCAAGTCTGTTTCTTGTAAACATCATATTGTTGGATGCTAATTTATAATGCATCCTGCTACCCACCTGCATTGGAAAGCTCTCCCTCCCTACCTCTTCTTCTCAATTTCTCTGACTTCCCTCAAGACTCAGCTCAAAGCCCACCTTCTGCAGGATATTTTTTTTCAGTTCTTCCAGGTGCTTATGTCTTCCTTTATGAAATTACCTATGAGCTAATCTGTGTGTGTATTTATACACACACTCACATATGTATGTGAACATGTGTATATGTGTATACTCTGTGCATATATGTGTATATGAACATATTTTATATAATATATATTCACATATATCCCTACATATCTACACAATGTATATATATATATATACATGTGTATATGCATATATATATGTATATACATATATGTGTGTGTATATGTGTGTATGTAGATTTGTACCTAGCTAATTACATGTCTCCCCCATTAGAATGTGAGTTCCTGTATGGTTGGGAAAGTTTTTGTCTTTCTATATCATAATACTGAAACAAAGTTAGCATTTAACAGAGCCACATCCAAGCCCTGTGTTTGTCTTATTGACTTCTGTAACCCTAGAAGATATTAAGATTCTAAAGAGACACTAGAGTTTATTAAAATGCAAGTGCTTCATCATCATTTTAGTCCCTTTCAATAGATCAAATGTATTTACCATTCTAGGTGTCTCTTGACTCCTGTGCTGGTATTACAAAATTTCTGTTCAGAGATTTTTTTCCTCAGGGGATCTTGAATGCCTTCTGTTCAATAAAGATTATTTTTTTTAACCTGTAGGATGATACTTAATTTTGTAGGATAAATTATTCTTTATGAGAAATCTCTATCTTTTGCTTTTCAAATGTTCTATTCCATTTTCCCCCTCTTAATTCTGGAACTAATTAATTATACAATTACAGCATTTGAATAAAATATATATTTTAATGGACAAGTTCTAGAGATTGTTCATCAAACTAAATAGACACTCATCCACTCGATTTTTCCCATACTGATAGCTAGGCCAAACTCTCTTGAGTAATTGTATATTTCATTTAGGAGCCTCAATAGAGTTCTGGGCCTTGATATTATTTGTATGATGCTACAAATAAACCAGAACATATGGAGTATTTTGCCATCTAAAGGGAATTTTTCTTCAACTTGTCTTCTGTACTGGATCTAATTGACACCTTTGGGGAATATATCTCATTCTGCTTAATATCATACTTGATATTAACAATCAAAGTTGTCAAATAATCATTTCAATTATTTTATATTTAAAAGTTTTGACCTGTTCATAAGAAATACATCACAGGAGGAATGTCTTAAGGTAGGGATTCACAAATAAAAAATATAGTAGAATAATGTATTTTCTCTCTACCTGTTTCAGAGAATTCTCTGATAATGTGAAAGTGGAGTCTTTTGTAGATTATCACTTGTAAAAACTCCTGTGTCCATCTAATCCTGTCATTAACCCTCAATTCACATGTAGATTTTTTTTATAAAAGAGAGGAAATAAGCATAGAAATCTATAAAGGTAATATTCTCTAAGTCCCTCCCTTTTCTTGTAATAACATCATTTCCACATATACACACATACCTTTGGTGTCTTCCGTTCACTTAGATACCTTCATACTCAATCTTTCAATGTCTTCAAAATTCTGTGGGCTCTCTCACAGATCTCTTTTGAATATACAGAGCAGCTCAAAGAATGAAAATCTTGTTTTCTTGGCTACAAATAGCTAACATATAGTGGAGAGGGATGGTAAGGAAATCAGAAATAATTCATGTAAATTGGTTAAAAGAAACTAACATTATTTTGAACATGTAAAGTTGACAATCAGGGATTAATGCAAGATAAAGAGGATAGTATAAACCTAAATCAAATATAAGATTGAGTTCATTATAATCCTTCTGAAAAAAAAAGAGGTTCAAAGACTAATTAGTTGCCCTAAAATTCCATTTAGACAGCTAGCTAGTTTTCTGGAAGTGCTCAGTCAAGATTTATTTTGGAGAGAAAAGCTGTATGTACAACTAATGTTCTGGGAACTGACATATTTTTCTCTTGGTAAGAAAAAAAGATAGCTAAAGGGTTTTCCCTCGTCTAGAGCTTTTCTGGGTTCCTCACTAAAAGGGTCAAAGCATAAGTGCCTGTTTTCTGCTCTCACCTAAAAGAGAAATGATAAATCTTTTTTCTGAGGAAGTAGTAGCAGTTCACTGGAGAACTCCAGTTAAAGGCAAGCTGGAAGCAAAGAAAATTCTCATAATTATATGCCGCCAGAAGAGCAATGCCTAGCAGTGAAGTTGAAACAAGAGGAGCACAGTCTGAAAGAGATTCTGCTTGGTAGACACTGGCAGAGAATATAGACTATATTAGATCATCAGGGAACAGAATAATCTTTATAGAATGTACTCTCCTTAGAAGTAGTGATTGTTGTTGTTGTTTTTAATCTGTATCCTTAACAACTAGAACAATGTCTGACACATATAGATAACAACAAATACTGATTTGCTAATTAATAACTTCACCCTAAGATACAACCTCATTTGTGCTCTGTCCACACATTTCCTATGTTTAACCTGTCCATGAATTTACTCTGATTACACATCTTCCTTTCCTTGAACCAGGGGTCCTACTTGTGAAAGATAGGAGTGCCCCAAATGCTTTAAAAAATATTAGTTCATACCAGCTATTTTGCTTATTTTTTGTTTCTTCAATGTCACTTCTTTAAGAACATTGACATTATGACGTTGAATGCAAAATGTGATGATGCTCTTCTCTAATTTTAGAAAAAAGTATGTTATAAAAATCTTAATAGATCTTTTCCATTCTTTGTCAATTATACTTATAGTTTTGCAGATTTTTAGAGTAAATTTTTATAAAACTAGAAGAAAAATGAAACAAAAAGAGTATACAATAAAATTCCAATATGACAATATATCAAGTTAATACATAAAAGTGGAAAATGGACAGAGGAAAGAATATTGACACACATCATAATAATTACATGCAAAAGTTAATCAATTGAAGATGGCAAAGAGAAGTCAGGAATTTGGCTGAGGTTTCCTCAGTTTCCCTCAAAAACAAGATTAAGTGAAGCCTCTAAATGGATTCTGGAAGCACAGAAATGACAAAAAGATGAAGTGGAACAATTTTCCAGCTTAAGATAGTTAAGAAGGACTTCAGGAAAGGTCTGTCTCACTTGGGTAAAAGAGGATCTCAGCCCTGCACAAGCAGAATGCAGGCAATCTAATGGGAGACTCTTAGCTACAGCCCCAGGGCAGAAGGCAAATTGTGAGAGCCTGAACCTCAATACATAGGCATAACCAGGTTGTGCCAACTCACCATAATGGGCAACAGCACAGTACTGAAAGTCAGTGGCAAGGCCCCTGTCCTCCATAAAAAAAAAAAGGTTGGGTCAGTGTTCTCTGTGCCATAGCAGCAGAGATCAACTATAAAAAATGAACAAAAAAACAAAAAGAGCCTCAATCTTAGAAAACTACTGTGACACCCATGGCAAACTGCCTATATGTGAAGCCTCCAAGTGAAGAATGAATTGATCCCAAGTTCAAAAAGTTCTCTTGGAAGAGTTGACTTTGATGTGATGATATAAAAAAATTAAGGGGTTAAAAAAAGCATTGCACAGGAAGAAGAGAAAAGGGAAAGGCAGAAGAGGATAAATGACATTACATGAAAAGATTTAAAAGACCTGTTACAATAGAGAAAAACAAGGGAGTAGGGTGAATATTGTTTGAATCTTACTCTTATCAAATTTGGCCCAAACAGAGAATAACATACACAGTATTTGAAGATAGAAATTTATCTTATCCTATAGGGAAATAGGAAGGGAAAAGGAAAAGAAAAAAGGAGGAGGGGAGGCTGAGTGAAGGGAGGACAAGATTAGAAAGAGAAAGGATTAAAAAAAAAGGTTGATAGAAGGAAGGGCAGATTGAGGAAGGTAGGGATTAGAAGCAAAACACTGATGAGGAGGAACAAGGTGAAATGTATATAAGGATGAAAGTATAATCAGACAAAAATAAAATGGAGGAAAATAGTAATTAGTTAAAAATTATAACTGTGAATGTAAATGGGATTAACTCTCCATAAAATGGAAGTAGATAGAAGAATGCATTAAAAATCAGAATCTTACATATATTGTATACAAGAAACACATTTGAAGCAAAAAGACTGAGTAAAAAGTAAAAGTGAAGGTAAAAGACTGAAGCAGGATATAATGTGCTTCGGCTGAAGTTTTAAAAAAAAAGCAGGAGTAATAATCCTTATATCAGATAAATCAAAAGCAAAAATAGAACTAATTAAAAGAGATTAAAAAAAGAAACTACCTATTGCTAAAGGATACCTAAATAATACTAAACAGATATGTACCAAGTAGTATATCATCCAAATTCCTAAGGAGAAGTTAAGTGAATTATAGGAAGAAATAAACAACAAAACTCTACTAGTGGGGATCTCAACTGTTCTCTCTCAGAATTAGATAAATCTAACGACAAAATAAACAAAAAAGAAGTTAATGAGGTGAATAGAATTTTAGAAAAGTTAAATATCATGAATGATGCAATAAAAAAATTACATGCAATAAAAGGTCATGGAAAGACAAGTCAAAAATTAGTTGTAAACTGGATAATCTAATCCTAAAGAATAAATGGGTCAGGGGCAGCTAGGTGGCGCAGTGGTTAGAGCCCCAGTCCTGAAGTCAGGAAGACCTGAGTTCAAATTTGGTCTCAGACACTTCCTAGCTGTGTGACCCTGGGCAAGTCACTTAACCCCAATTGCCTCAGCATAAAGCAAAAAAAAAAAAAGAATAAATGGGTCAAACAAAAAATCATAGAAATTATCAATAATTTCATCAAAGAGAATAGCAATAATGAGACAACATACCAAAACATATAGGATGCCGTCAAAGCAGTTCTTAGGGGAATTTCATATCTCTAATGCTTACGTGAATAAAATAGAGAAAAAGTAAATCAATTAATGGGGCTCACAAATAAAGAAATTAGGGGAAAAAAGAACAAATTGGAAAACTTCTAACTAAATATCAAATCAGAAATTCAGAAAATCAAAATAGAGATTAATAAAATTAAAAGTAAGAAAACTCTTGAAGTAATAAATAAAACTGAGCTGGTTTTATAAAAAAAAAGTCATTTGCTTAATTTGAATAGAAAAAAATAAAGAAGAAAACCAAATACTAGAATCAAAAGTTAAAAGGATGAATTTATCACCAATGAGGGGGAAATTAAAGAAATAATGAGGAGCTATTTTGCCCACCTGTGTGCCAAATAAATATAACAACCTAATTAAAATGGATTAATATTTACAAAAATGCAAGTTGCTCAGATTAACAGGAGAAAAAATAAAATACCCAAGTAATCCTATTTTTAAAAAAGAAATTGAATAATCCATCAATGAACTCCCTAAGAAAAAATCTCCAGGATTAGATGGATTTACAAGTGAATTCTACCAAACATTTAAAGAATATCATATAACCTATTTGGGAAAATAAGGGAAGAAGTCCTGCCAGATTCCTTTTATGGCACAAATATGATGCTGATACCTAAACTGGGAAGAGCCAAAACAGAGAAAAAAAAATTATAGATCAATTTTCCAAAAGAATATGGATGCAAAAGTTCTGAATAAAATCTTAGCTAAGAGATAACAGATATTTATCACTAGGATAAAACACTATGACTAAGTGGGATTTATACAAGAAATGCAGGACTAATTCAATATTAGAAAAACTATCAGCATAATTGTTCATATCAATTACAAAACTAACAAATCATATGATTATCTCAACAGATGCAGAAAAAGCTTTTGACAAAATACATCTCCCACTTCTATTAAAAACACTAGAGAGCATAGGAAAAAATGGAGTTTTCCTTAAAATGATAAGTAGTATCTATTTAATATCATGAACAAGGAAGGAGATAAGCTGGAAGCATTCCCAATAAGATCAGGCATGAAACAAGAATATCCGTTATTACCACTATTATTCAATTTTATACTAGAAATGTTAACTTTAGCAATAAGAGAAGAACATGAAATTGAAGAAATTCAAATATGCAATGAGGAAACAAAACTATCACTCCTTGCAAATGATATGACAATGTCCTTAGAGAATCTTAGGGAATCAACTAAAAAATATTTTTAAAACAATAATTTAGCAAAGTTGCAAAATACACAATAAACTCACATAAATCAAGCATTCCTATGTCATCCACAGAACCCAGTAGCAAAAGATAGAAAGAGAAATCCCATTTAAAAATAACTGTAAACACTATAATATATCTGGGAGTCTACCTGCCAAGACAAAGCCAGGAACTGGAAATTGATGATATGCTCATCAATTGAGGAAAGTCTGAACAAGTTGTGGCTATGAATATAATGGAATACTATTGAAAGACTCACATGAACTGATGCTAAGTGAGCAGAGCCAAAAGAACATTGTACAAAATACAATATTGTGTGATAATCAATTTTGATATTTCTCACCAGTACAATAATACTGATATTTCTCAGCAATACAATGATCCAAGACAATTCCAATAGACTTATGACAGAAAATGCCATCTACATCCACAGAAGGATCTATGAAGAATTAATACAGATTGAAGTATACTAGTTTCACTTTTTGTTTGTTTCTTTTTTCTTTCTAATTTTTTTTTCCATTTTGTTCTGGTTTTTCTTCCATAATACTGACTAATACAGAAATATGTTTAACATGATTATATATACACACACACACACACACACACACACACACACACACATATATATATAACCATATCAGATTGCTTGTTATCTTGGGAAGGGAAGGGAGTAAGAAAGAAGGAAGAAAAAAAATTGTAACTCAGAATCTTACAAAAAAATGAATTTTGAAAACTATATTTACATGTAATTGGAAAAAATAAAATGCTATTACGAATAAAATAGAGAGAGAGAGTGAGAAAAAAATGTTAATCAAATCCATTATCATGACAAAATCAAGAAAGCCTAAAAGCCACGTTGGTCAACAAACATTTGATTTTCTTGCAAAGTAAAGAGTTATGCTAACCAAATCCAGAACCAATACAGAATATAAACTCTGTTTAGGGGTATGTGGGGGTTAAAGATTGGATTTTTTAATCACCCCCAGATTGGAACTGCAAGGGCTTATGGGCCCAATTCCACCATTAATTGACTTGGTACTTTTTATCTGCTCTCTTCCTATCTGTGTTAATTCATTCTTCCTTAAGCAAACTGATGTTTTCCCTTCTAGCCCACACTTCCTATCAGAGATCAAGTAATTACTACATTGATGCTGAACTTGGAGACATCAATTGTCATAGCTCAGTGTGAGTTCAAGGGAAATATTAGCATCAGCTTCTCCAATAACTGGGATTGCAAGTCTGCTCCATTGTTATAGGTTCATTTATATAATATTATAGGGAAGAACAGCACAAGATTTTGAGCAGTATTGTCTTATAAAATAGCAAAAAGCAATGAAACAAAAATATGTCTCATTCTGAATTTTAAGTCCATCATCTCTCTGGCAAGAGATGGCCAATGTGTTTCATCTTCAGTCCTCTGAATTTGTGGCTTAACATGCATTCATTAGCATTCTAAAAAGTCTTTCAAAGTTGTTTTTCTCTCCACTGTTGTATTATAAATTGTTCTCATTTCACTCACTTTAGTCTGTCATTTCATAGAGGTCTTCTATGTTTCTTTTAAAATTGCTTGTTCCATTACTTCTTATGGCATTTAATATTCTATTATACTCATATACTATAATTTGTTTAACCATTCTCCAATGTATGAATGTTCTCTTCAGTTTTCAGATTGAGACTATTAGAAAAAGAGATGTTATAAATATATTTGAACATATCAATCCTTTTATTTCTTTTATCCTTTGTATCCCTATTTAATTCCACATTGTTAAATTTAATGCAGTGTTCTAGCTTGTCATGATCTTTTTTGGATAATGATTCTGTAATGCAACATGTTAAAAATACTTTTTTGTTTCCTTTGTTTCATCTACAAATTTGATGTTTATTAGATCTATACCTTTATCCAAGTTATTAATTTTTAAATGTATTTAGTGGTATTCAACTTTAGTTATCATTTGACATTACCACTAATTACTATTCTTTGAATCCTACAATTCAACCCATTTTCAATTCACTTAACTATATCATTATCCACTGCATGTTTTCCCATGTTAAATACAAAACTATTATTTAAAACTTTCTTAAATGTTTTGCTAAAATCCAGACAAACTATTCAAATTTAGGGCCTTTTCCTTCTCAGTTTAGCCTGGACCTATTGTGGCAACAAATTTATGTAGCAATATAATTCAGGCTTAATGCTGCAGTCATCTTATTCTGTTCTTCCCTTTCCCTTTTCTTCATTGTTTAAGTAGCAACTACCCCACTCCACAATCTCTCATATCTGACATCCTTTTCAGTCTCTCCCCTTCCATGAGCACATCTTCCAGAAAGTTGGGAACGATAAATTAAAGCTTAATTATCTACCATACTATCATATGTTATGGCTTTCCAAAACAAAACAAAAGGTTACTCTACCTCTTCCTCCACAGTTTCTTCCTCTAGATTTCATTCCCTTAAACTCTGCTTCCTAAACTGTCATTCCACCTGACTAGTTCCTTTCAGGGTGTGGATAATGGAACTACTAGGCCCACATAGTTTCTGGCAAGTTGATTTATTTATTGTTTATTGATTAATTGACATAGCATTTATTGAAGATAGCAGGAAAAGGATAGACTAGTATTTGTCACCAAGATCATAATATCCAAAAATTCAGTATTATCTGTTTTAAGATATTCAAGGGGTTAGTTCATATCACTTAGATATGAAATTGCATGATCCAGCTATGTTTCTTAGTTATAACTTTTAAAAGATGGTTTGGGCATTCTTGTGTGGGTAATTTAACAATGGTTACTAGGGCATCCATCAAACAAGATGGACAAAAATACTTCAAAGATTATATCATAATTTTCCTACGACACATTTCCTATGACACATCTGGTAGATGATGAAGAAATTCATATTAATGGACAAAATTATTAACTTAAAATGAGTCCCATACCAGGAATACCTATATGGTTTCCTTTTCTTTCAGAGATATACTGTCAAAGAATTACATTTGAAATCTAATTATCATGATGTATGGGAATAATATTTGTTCATTGCCTTACCATGGACATCAAAAAACAGGGAGCAAGTACATGCTTGACCATTCTGAATCTGTCTTCAAGTTAATACCAAAGTAGCATGTCTGTAAAGAATCCTGGTCACCAAGAGGTAGAGCCAAAATGGCAGAGTAAAGGCAGGAAACTCTCCCAACCTCTCCCCCAAACTGCTCCAGATTCCTTTAAATAAATTTTGGAGCATCAGAACGCTAAAAAAGACAGTTTGGAACATTTTCCAGCTGAAGGCAACTTAGAAGGTCACCAGAAAAAGTCTATGACACTAGGATGGGAGTCTAGTGTGCAGTTTTGGTGCAGGCAGTGCCAGTGCAGCCCCAGTTTCAGCCCCAACCCAACCCCAGCCCTAGCCCCAGCCCAGTCCCACTCCCACTCCCAGCCCCAATCCCAGCTCCAGCCCAGCCCTAGCCCCAGTCCTAGTCCCAGACCCAGCCCAATCCCAGTCCCAGTCCCAGCCCCAGTCCTAGCCCCAACCCCAGCCCCAGCCCAGTCCTAGTCCCAGTCCCAGACCAGACCCAGCCCTATCCCTAGCCCTAGCACTAGCCCTAGCCTCAACCCCAGCCCCAGCCCTAGCCCCAACCCCAGACCCAGACCCAGACCCAGCCCAGACCCAGCCCTAGCCCCAACCCCAGCCCCAGCCCCAGCCCCAGTCCCTGTCATAGCCCCAGTCCCAGTCCTAACTCCAGTCCCAGCCCCAGCTCCTGTCCTATCATAGCCTCAGTCCCAGTCCCAACTCCAGCCCCAGCCCCAGTCACAGTCACAGCCCAGCTCCAGTATTAGCTAACCAGGACGTCTGAATCAGTTGCAGCACTGGTGGCTTCCAGATCCCTCAGCAAAAAAGGTCTGTGGAACTTGGATGGGAGCCTAGCTCTTAATCCCAGTTTAGGCTGCCAGTGCAGCACTAACCCTGGCCCCAGACCCATCCCCGACCTGGGCCCCAGTGTCATAGAAGCCTCTGAATCTGAATCACCCGCAGTGCTGGAAGTTTCTAGACCTCTCAGCCCAGGGACACCAGGGAGGACTTGGAAAGGAAATGAAGTTGGCAGACCAGCATGCAGGTTATGCCAGTGCAGCCCAAACTCCAACCATATTTGAATGTCAATAAACCATGACTCTGTTGCTTTAGCACACTAGATCTTACTGCTATAGTGGGGCAGGGATGCTGTTACTAACAGCTCCAGGGCAGAAAAGAGTGTTTGTGGTCAGATTCCTAGCAGGCTCTCTGAAAACAGCTGCACAAAACCCCTGAAGCTTGGGAAAGTGCACTTTTCTTTCTTTTTTTTTTCTTTTAATAAAGCTTTTTATTTACAAAACATATGAGTGATTTTTCTACATTGACCTTTGCAAAAACTTTTTTTTCCCAAGCTTTTCCCCTCCTTCCCCCCACCCCTCACCCCTAGATGACAGGTAATCTAATACATGCTAAATAGGATAAATTATATGACAAAAACAATACATGTATACATATCTATACAGTTATCTTACTGCACAAGAAACATCAGATCTAGAAAGAGAAGAAGAAAAAAAAACAACCTAAGAAGGAAACAAAATGTATGGAAATATTCATAGAAAGCGTTAAAATGCTGTGTTGTGGTTCACACTCAGTTCCCACAGGCCTCTCTCTGGATGTATATGACTATCTTCATCGCTGAACAATAGGAACTGGTTTGAATCACATCATTGTTGAAGAGAACCATGTCCATCAAAATTGATCATCGTATAGTCTTGTTGTTGTGTATAATGTTCTCCTGGTTCTGCTGATTTCACTCAGCATCAGTTCATGCAAGTCTCTCCAGGCCTCTCTGAAATCGTCCTGTTGGTTGTTTCTTACAGAGCAATAATATTCCATAACATTTATATACCATAATTTATTCAGCCATTCTCCAATTGCTGGGCATCTTTTCAATTTCCAGTTTCTTGCCACTACAAAAAGGGCTGCCACAAACATTTTTGCACATGTGGGTCCCTTTCCCTCCTTTAAAATCTCTTTGGGATATAGGCCCAGTAGAAACACTGCTGGGTCAAATGGTATGCACTCACTATTTGACAAAAACTGCTGGGATAATTGGAAACTAGTATGGAAGAAATTAGGCATTGACCCACACCTAACACCATATACCAAGATAAGGTCAAAATGGATTCATGATCTAGGCATAAAGAATGATATTATAAACAAATTAGAACAATGTAGGATGGTTTACCTCTCAGACCTGTGGAGGGGGAAGGAATTTGTGACCAAAGAAGAACTAGAGGTCATCATTAATCACAAAATAGATAAGTTTGACTATATCAAGTTAAAAAGTTTTTGTACAAACAAAATGAATGCAGACAAGATTAGAAGGGTAGCAGTAAACTGGGAAAATATTTTTACATCCAAAGGTTCTGATAAAGGCCTCATTTCTAAAATATATAGAGAATTGACTCAAATATATAAGAATTCAAGCCATTCTCCAATGGATAAATGGTCAAAAGATATGAACAGACAATTTTCAGATAAAGAAATTGAAACTATTTCTGGTCACATGAAAAGGTGCTCCAAGTCACTATTGATCAGAGAAATGCAAATTAAGACAACTCTGAGATACCACTACACACCTGTCAGATTGGCTAAAATGACAGGAAATGATAATGATAGCTGTTGGAGGGGATGTGGGAAAACTGGGACACTGATACATTGTTGGTGGAACTGTGAACGGATCCAACCATTCTGGAGAGCAATTTGGAACTGTGCTCAAAAAGTTATCAAACTGTGCATACCATTTGACCCAGCAGTGTTTCTACTGGGAAAGTGTACTTTTCACCCAGGAAATAAAGCCTCATTTTAACAAAGAGTTAAAAGCCAAGTAATAGGTTAGGGAAAGGAGCAGATAACTGAAAAAAGTTCTTATGGTGACAAGAAAGATCAAAACACATACTGGGAAGGTAATAACAAAGTCAAAGCTCCTACATCCAAAGCCTCCAAGAAGAATAAGAATTAGGCTCAGGCCATGGAAGAGCTCAAAAGGGACTTTGGAAATCAAGTAAGGGAGATAGAGGAAAAATTAGGGAAAGAATTGAGAGAGGTACAAAAGTAAATACAAAAAGCTAATTAAAAATGTCTTGAGGCAGCTAGTTGGTGTAGTGGAAAGAGTACCAGCCCTGAAGTCAGTAGGACCTGAGTTCAGATTTGATCTCAGACACTTAACACTTCCTAGCTATGTAACCCTAGGCAAGTCACTTAACCCCAATTGCTTCAGCAAAAAAAAAGAA
>JAJPUD010001727.1:233022-279295 GCA_023553655.1 Myrmecobius fasciatus | reverse complement strand
GAAGAAGAAGAAGAAGAAGAAGAAGAAGAAGAAGAAGAAGAAGAAGAAGAAGAAGAAGAAGAAGAAGAAGAAGAAGAAGTCTTAAAAAGCAAAATTGTCCAATTGGGAAAGAAGATACAAATGCTCACTGAGGAAAATAATTCCTTAAAAATTAGAATTGAGCAAATGGAAGGTAAATAACTTTTTTTTTTTTTTTACTGAGGCAATTGGGGTTAAGTGATTTGCCCAGAGTCACACAGCTAGGAAGTATTAAGTATCTGAGACCAGATTTGGACTCAGGTCCTCCTGACTTCAGGGCTGGTGCTATATCCACTGCACCACTTAGCTGCCCCAAGCTAATGACTTATGAGGAATCAAGGTACAATAAGATAAAACCAAAAAAAAATTGTTTTAAATTAAAAAATATGAAATATCTCATTAGAAAACAACTGATCTGGAAAATAGATTAGGTAAAATAATTTAAAACTTATTGGTCTACCTGAAAGTCATGATCAAAAAAAAGAGCTTGGACATCATCTTTCAAGATATTATCAAGAAGGGAAGCTAGATGGCAAAGTGGATAGAGTACCAGCCCTGAAGTCAGGAGAACCTGAGTTTAAATCTTAACTCAGACACTTAATACTTAAAAGTGTGTGATCCTAAGCAAGTCACTTAACCCCAATTACTTCACCAAAAAAATTTATGAAGGAAAACTATCCTGATATTCTAGAACCAGAGGGTAAAATAGACATTGAAAAAATTCACCAATCACCTCCTGAAAGAGATCCCAAAATGAAAACTCCCAGGAATATTATAGCTAAATTCTAGGACTCCCAGGTCAAGGAAAAAATATTGCATGCATCCAGAAAGAAACAATTCAAGTATAGTGGAGAGACAGTCAAAATAACACAAGATTTAGCAGCTTCTATATTAAAGTGCCAGAGGGCTTGGAATATGATATTCCAAAGAACAATGGACTGGGGATTACAACCAAGAATCATCTACCCAGCAAAACTGAGTATAATCTTTCAGAGGAAAAGGTGGTCATTTAATGAAATAGAGAATTTTCAGGCATTCATGATAAAAAAAAAAGACCAGAGCTGAATGGAAAATTTGATTTTTAAACATAGGACTCTGAGATATATAAAGAGGTAATCAGAAAAATAATATTATAAGGGACTTAATAAGATTTATCTGTTTACATTCCTACATGAAAGGCTGATGCTTATAACTCATTAGAACTTTCTCATTATTGTAGCAATTAGAAGGAGTATATATAGACAAAGGGCACAGTTGTGAATTGAATATGAAAGGATAATAGCTTTTTTTTAAAAAATGATGAAATTAAGGGTTGAGAAAGGAATGTATTGGGATGAAGGGAAAATGAGAACTGGAATGGTGCAAATTATCTGCCATAAGAAGAGCAAGGAAAAGCTTTTACAGTAGCAGGGAGGAGGGGAAGGAAAAGGGGAGTGAGGGAACCTTACTCTCATCAGACAAAGAGGAAATAACAAATATACCTAATATGAGTATAGAAATGTATCTTCCACTGTAGGAAAAAGGAAAGGAATAGTATATGGGAAGGGGGAGTGGGATAAAAGAGAGGGCATATTGGGGGGAAAAAACAATTTTTCTTGAGGGTTTTTATTCTCTTTAGGGTGAAAATTTTGTTTTCTTTCACAATTTGACTTTTATGAAAATGTTTTGCATAACTTCACATGTGTTTTCTTAATTATGAGTGAGAAAAGAGAGAAAAACTGGTATTCAAAAATTTAAAAAAAAACAAATATTTTTAAAAAGCGTTTTGAATGTAACTAGGGGGAAAATATTAAATAAATAAATCAAATACAAAAAAAAAAGAATCCAAGTCATTCTTACACCAAGAAGAAACAATCTTAGGCTGCATTGATATTTGGTTTCCAGACAGCAGAAATAATGGATATATGGTATTTTAACTTTATCAAGACTGATTTGGTATATTTGATTTATTTCTAAGGAGCCATATTTTAAGAGGGTCATTGGCAAACTCTTATACTTCCAGAAGTGAAAAATCAGAATGGTGAAGAGCCTAGAAATCATGCTATATGAAAAGTTGATAAGGAAACTAGGTGTATTACCTTGGAGAAAAGAAGACTAAAGGGAGGCACTAGAGGGCAAAAGTTTGATGCACTGCCATATGCAGTAGGGATTAGTGCCTGGTACATAGTATAAGATGCCTAATTTTTTGAATAACCAGGAGTCCAGTGTCACTGGATAGAAAAGAACATGTTGGGGAACAAATTACAATAAGATTGAAAAGATAGAAGGAGGGTAGGTTATAAAGGATGCCAAGTAGAAAGATTTGTACTTGACCCTGCTGGTGACAGGGGAGTCATTGGACTTTATCAAGAAGTGGAATGGCATCATTGAACCAATATTTCAAGAAAACCACTTCTGCAGCTGAGTGGTCGGTGGATTGGATTGGGGAAAGACTTGAAGTGTGCAGATTCACCATCAAGCAACTTCAATAATTGAGGTATGAGGGGATACGTGGACTCCACTATAGTGGTGACTGCATCAGAGGAAAGAGAGGGTTGTGTACAAGAAATGTTACAGAAATGATATTAACAATTCTTGGGAACACTTGCATATGGAGGTGAGAGATAATGAGAAGTAAAAGATGATAATTAGAATCCAAGGAGAATAGCAATGTCCTCTACAGTAGTGGATAAGGTGTATGTGTCAGAGGCAACATTTAAATCCATATTAACCCAACTCCAGGATTGGTCTTAATCCACTATACCATGCTGCCTTAAAGTGACTATTATCCCTCCTAATTAAAGAAAATGACATGGCAATGTTGAGATCAAGGTACAATATGTCCAGTTCTACCTGATTAGACCAATACGGGCTCAAAAGGTTTTTTTGAAGGTTGAGCACAAATAATCCAGATGAACATTTGGAATAAAGAAATCTTTAAATTTGTGCATCTCCCATTTCTTCTGAACTACTGCAATCCTGCTTTGTTCATAAAACATAGCCCGTTCTTTGATGCAGGCAAATCATGCTGGATGGGCCATTGATTGGCATGTTTCACAATCGATTCCAAAGCTCTGTAGAGAAACTTTGAAAGTGTCTTTGTATCACTTCTTTTGACCTCTTTGTGAGTAATTGTCTTGTGTGAGTCTCTATAAAATAGTCTTTTATGCAAATATACACTTGGTATTCTAATGACTTGGCTAGCTCATCTGAATTGAGTTCTTTGCAATAGAGTTTGAATGCTTGGCAGTTCAGCTTAAGAAAAGATCTCAGTATCTGGTACCTTATCTTGCCAGGTTATTTTCAGAATCATCTTAAGGCAATTCAAATGTAAGTAATTTAGTTTATTGCATGGCACTCATTAAGGTTTCATAGGTATACAACAATGACATCAGCACAGCAGCTTTGTAGACCTTTAGTTTGGTGGGCAATTTAATACTTCTCTCCCACATTTTCTTTTGGAGTCTCCCAAACACTGAAATAGCTCTAGCAATGAATGCATCAACTTCATCATCTATGCGTATATCCCTAGAAAGTATACTGCCAATGTATGTAAATTTATCCACAGCTTTCCAAATTCCTCCATTTTCTGTAGTTGATAGTTCCATGTACAGATTCTGTGGTTAGGGCTGGTGGATAATTTCTGTTTTCTTAGTGTTAATTATCAGTCCCAAATTAGCACAAGTGACAAGAGAATCAATTCATACTGCTGCCTTCTTAGAGATGGATGATTTTCTTCCTAGTAAACCCTCATTTTTCATTTAGCAGCTTCTGAATTTCCCCATCATTTTCTCTTGATTTCAATCTTGATAAGTGTAAGTGCTCTGGCCCAGATGAGTAAATGCAGTGTTCTCCACCAAATCTCTGAAATCTGGCCACTACTGTTCTTCTCCACTGTTGCCAACTGTATGTTGGCATAGCTTTCTCTTCATTTTAGCAATAAACTGTTCAAGCTGGGAGAAATACTCTATTCTGTTAGTATTAAGTCGTCTGGTAGTCATTTTGTTTTGGGGCTATTACTTTTATTGAACGCAAATGTTTAGCTTAGAGGATAAGTCTATGATTTGTCCAGCACTCTGTACAACACATTACCTTTGTCACTCTCATATCTTGTCTATCTTTTCTCCTCACAACGACATAATCTATTAAATGCCAATGTTTGCTGCAAGGGTATTTCATGAAGTTTTATTGCATTTAGATAAATGAAAGACAGTGCTGGTAATAATGCCAGAAAACACACAAGTCTTCAGTAGTAAAACACTATTGCTATTGCTATTTCCAATTCCATTCTTTCCAAAGACTCCCTTCCATGTCTGGTAGTCTGTGCCTACTCTGGCATTAAAGTCACTTAGAATTACAAGTTTGTTCTCTTTCAGCATATTGATGATAAGAGTCTCCAAATTTTCATAAAATTTTTCTTTGACCTCATCAGGGTTCATCATGGTGGGAGCATATTCACTGATGATAATGATGATGTTATCTATAAATGATAACATTTACTTCTTTTAGGAAGCATACAAACTTGTTGGCTAGATTAATTTTGATTGTGAAACTTATGTCAGCTTCATGGAGTTCCCATCACTATACACTCCAGAAAAACAAATATACAATTCTAACTTCAGTAAGCTGACCTTCATTTGTAAGTCTTGAATCACTCAGAACTGTTATTTGAAAGCAATGGCTGCTGAGTTCTCTCCCAAGATCTTTTTGTCTTTCAGATATACTGGATTTCATGCTGTGCATAAGCATACACACATTCAATGTACAAATGGTGAATAGAATAATCTTTAAGTTTTTATACATTTTTTGTGTTCCAACTGCAGGATAGGTTGACCATCTATAAGCAAGCCACAGTTAGATGAAGTAAATAATTTTTAGGACATTTTTTCTAGTCCCTTCCTTGCTCCAGAAGGTGAACAATCTGATCCTTAAAAAAGACTGCTCAGACATTCAGAGAATTGTCAAATACCACTGCTGCTTCAGTGCAATGAGATTATCTATGGCTTTTAGCCAACTCTGTGCAGTGTTGCAACCACAACTCCCAGTATATTCGCACTTATTTTTTCATCATTTGCCCATCACCACAAGACTTTGAGATAGGTAAAAATGGTGTGGATTTGAGGTTCACTACTTACCTTCAACCTTGTTTTACCTGTCTGCCAAACAGTTTACCAGGATGTGGTCACTGCACAAACTACAACTTCTTGGTATCACAGGTGAAAGTTGGGTGGCAGGTAGATAACAAAAATGGAAGCAGCCCTGAAAAAGATTCAGCAGTCCCCACATGAGAGATACTAGTCTTTCCTGAATGCCTGTACATGTCACCTTGATGTAAATGTTTTTAATGGAACTTTAGTAAATGACCTCATATTCAACTAATTAGGGAATATTTAGGGATTTCACAGAATGGTTACATTATATTGGAATAATCATTGTTCAAGTGCTCAAGCACAATCATCTAGAATCATTACAGGTATTTCCCTCGAGGTTTGAAAGCCATTTAACTTTTTCTTTCCTTTTTTTTTTTTTTTTTTTTTACTATTACAACTGAAATACTCATATAGGAAAAAGGATTATAGAATAAAAAAAGGTTCTGAAGTCACAACTTTGCCATCTGTACAAGGCTTTTCACTTTAACAAATGAGAATAAGAATAAATATGTAAAGGGATGAGTTGATAATGGTGTGCAAGTAAGGTACAACTAAAAGATTTTAGTAATAGGCTGCGATCAGGACATCTCCTCTGATGTGGATACTGTGGAAAGTGAAATCTTAAGTAACAAGTTTAATTTTGTAAAATATCTCACTCACAATCTCTCATTTGTGACATCATCTAGAGAAACCATGACAACATCAATATCACATCTTCCACAAAATCTTCCTGACTCTTTTTAAAAAAATCTTTCTTTCATCCATGATACATTGATCTGCTTGCCTTTCTCTTCCCCTTGAGTTTTGTTTCTGTTTTCAGTCTTGGTCTGGAGCCTACATTTTTCCCTTTAAGAGCTTCATAAATGCACAGAATTTTATCTTGGTATCTGTGCAGCTCAGCATCTCTGTCTCTTCTGCTTATGGACTGTGAGGTTCCTCATATCTAGAAGCAGTTTCTTAGCATGTCTGAGTCATTCTTTCTCTACCTCTTCACAAAATATATAGTCTCTGCACATTAGTGTAATCTTCCTTCAAATATTGTAAGTTCCCTATGTCATCATATATTGGCAAGTTATCAGGAGGAAGTATGTCACTCCTTGAGCAGTACACATTGTTGTAGTAACTAACTGGATGTTATGTCATATCTACAGTGATTTGATGTCATTTACTCAGATCTCCTATCCCTGATGGAGGAACAGGTATTCTGCAACCTAAGCCTGTAACTCCAGTTCTGGGGATGGATGGCATAGCAGCTGGAGAAGACAGCTAAGTGGCCCCCTGGATAGAAGGGTAAAAATGAAATCATAAAAGTCTTAGTTCAAATCCTTTCCTTGGATATTTACTAGATGTCTGACCCTGGGCAAGTCACAACCACAAAGACTGGGGGTTTTTTTGTGTCTCAGATGCCCAGGAAAGCTACCCATCTGCAGTTCCTCTGAATAATCAAATTTAGAGGATGGTTTCCCCCTTGATAAAAAGTATGCATATTCAATTCTATTAAAAGGCAGTGCTTTGTATTTTATTATTGGAGTAAGTGATTAAACTAGTCAACACAGAATTTAGAAAATCAAAACAAGCATTTTAATTATTTTTTCCTCCAGAACTTGAAATCTACATTTTTAAAGGCTAAGTGATAATTCATACTTTGAAATCAAACACTTAGAAAATATGGCTATAATAAGGGGAACAATTTCACTCCTAAGAAGTACAGAGGAGTTCAAAGATAATTTAGTTTAGAAATTGAAGTAAATAGACCACATTTTAGTGTTTTAAACATTTCTTTTTATTATAAACTAATTGAATCTTAGAGTAGATTTGCATCTTTGCCCACACTTTTCTGAGTATAATGTAGTTTTGACGACAAAAAATGGAAAGGATTTTATATTTGAAATGGAAAGGGGAAAAACACAGATTATATACTTAAGTAAGGAAGGAAAATGAGGCAGTAGAAAAAGAACTGATTTCTAAGTCCAATCCTGAGTTCAAATACTGGGTTTGTTACTTATTACCTGTGATTTTGGGCAGTCATTGAATTTGTCTGAATCTCAGTTCACCTTTCTGTAAAATAAGAAATATCCTAGACCAAGTGATCTTAAACATTCCTTCTGGTTATAAATCTATGGATCTAATGCAGTGGTATCAAACTCAGTAGAAATGGATATTGACATAGAAAACAAAAATTATCATGTTGAATTATGTTTTCATTCTGATAATGTATACAGAGTGCCATTGACACTCTGGGGATCCATTTTCCATATAAGTAACCTCAACATATGAATTCTAAAAGACAAGAGGCAGTTTGGGGGCAAGAAAATGGATAATACCAAGACCTCCATATTTTACAATTGATTTTTGTATTATGCTATAAATAAAATTATTTTGAATAAAAACATTATCAGGGATGAAAGAAAATAGCATTATTCTAACCTCATTCACTTTGATTGCACAACTGATCAATAAGTAAAGATCGCCTGAAGAAGAGGCAGGAGGAAGGCTATATCAAGCAAGTCAAACCAGCACCAGCACTTTTACCACTCCAAACCCTGATGGAGACAGCCTGAGACCTTGTATTAGCTATGCTGAATCAGAAGTGCTGAAATAGATAAATACATAGGCATAGATCCAATTATTGTCCAATAAAATTGCATTCCAATAATTCATGGCATAAAGGTGACTCTGGGTTCCTAGAAGTGATACAAGTATGAATTCCAGCAGGTCATATTGACTTGGGAGATTTTCAAGTACAGACTGGGAAACAGATCTTATATCTTTCATCTCTGAATCAGCTTCACTATAGGCATTTAAGTTCATAGGGTTTGATTATCATAGGGAAGTAATCAACTCACCTTTGGGAATTTGAGACAAGCGTTTAATTCTTCCCAAGTCTCAGCTTCTTCATAACTTTTGATGTTCCATCTAGCTCCAAATCTTATGGTTAAAATCTGCCATAAAGGTCACTGATACAGATGAAAGAGAAGGCACCTCTATGATGAAATGATGAGATTTATAAGGGGCATTGGAGATCATTTAGTGCAAACTCCTAATCCAACAGATTAGGAAACTGATTAGAGAAATTAAATAAATAATTTAAGATCACACAGCAAAACACATTTTTTTTCAATTCTTTGCCACCACAAAAAAAGAGCTGCTACAATCAAAATGAATTATTTTTATTATATTAAATTAAAAGGCTTTTGCACAAACAAAAACAATGCAACTGAAATTAGAAGGAAAACAAAGCTGGGAAATAATGTTTATAGCGACTATCTCTGATAAAGGTCTCATTTCTCAAATAACTAGAGAACGGAGTCAAATTCATAATAATACAAGTAACTCTCTAATTGAAAAATGGTCAAAGGATATGAATAGACAATTTTCAGACAAAAAAATTAAAGTTACCTATCATCATATTAAAACTCTAAATCCCAGTTTCTTAAACTGTGGTTCACAATCCCATATAGGATCTCATAACTGAATGAACTGAATGTAGAGGTTGCTAAATTATGATTAGTTATCAATAAATATTTGATTTGTATTGCTATTGTATATACCTATATATAAAGTGAAATGAGCAGAATTAGTAGAACACTGTATACAGTAAAAGCAACATCGTACAATGATCAACTATAAATAACTTAGTTCTCCTCAGCAATGTAATTATCCAAGACAATTTCAAAGGACTTATAATGGAAAATGCTATTCTTATTCAGGGAAAGAACTGATGTAATCTGAATGCAGATCAAAGCATACTGTTTTCATTTTCTTTTTGTGTGTTTTTTTTTCCCTTTGGTCTGTTTCTTCTTTCACAAAGTAATTAATGTGTAAATATGTTTACATGATTACATATATATAACCTCTATCAAATTACTTGCTTTCCAGGAAGAAGAGAGAGAAGGGAAGAAGAGGGAAAATTGGGAAATCAATTTTCTTTTAAATGTTAAAAATTGGATTTACATGCCATTGAAAAAAATAAAATATCAAAAAAAATCCCAATTCAAAATCAAATTAGATAGATGATAGATAAATAGGTAGATAGATAGATATAAAATCACATTTTGGTTTTTAGTTCAAGAAAGAGAATATCATTTTAATGGTTTTATATAGAATGGACTGGAAAGGAAGAATGGCGGGAAGTGGGGCAATTAGGTAGCTAGTGCAATTATCCAGGCAAGAAGAGATGAGGGGCTGCCAGGGTAGGAGTCATATGGAACAAGGAGTAGGAACTAGATGACAGTGTAATCATGGAGGTAAAATGAATAAAATTGGGTAAGTGATTGGATAAAAGTAAAAAACTTAAGGTGGCTTCAAGGTAATGCCTTCAATAGAAATAAGAAAGTTTGTGTGGGAAGGAAGCCAAGATGAAAGTAAAAAATAGGAACTCAATGAGCTCTCCCTCACACTGCTCCAAATAAGGACTCTAAACAAATTTTACACACAAAATATATCTTTCATCTCTGAATCAGCTTCACTATAGGCATATAAGCTCATAGGGTTTGATTATGAGGGAGAACACACAAAAATTTGAACAATTTTCCAGCTGAAGACAATTTGGAAGTCAATAGGAAAAATCTATGGCACCAAGGTAGGAGCCCAATACCTTGCACTCTGAAAACAGAATCCTACTTAACAAAGGGTTAAGAACCAAGTAATTGGGTGGGAAAATGAGCAGAGCAGAAAAAAAAAAAACATTCTGACTATAGAAAGTTACTATGGTGACAAAGAAGATCAAAACATACATTAAGAAGAAGATAACAAAGTCAAAATTCCTACATCCAAAGCCTCCAAGAAAAATAAGAATTGTTCTTAGGACATAGAAGAGCTCAAAAGTGATCTTGAAAATCTTGAAAAATAGAGAAAAAATTAGGAAGAAAATTGAGAGTGGTATAAAAAGATATACAAAAAGCAAATGAAAAGAATGCCTTAAAAATAAAAATTGGCCAAATGGGAAAGGAGATATGAAAGCTCACTGAGAAAAATAATTCCTTAAAATTTAGAATTGTGCAAATAGAAGATAATGATTTTATGAAAAATCAAGATACAATAAAACAAAACCAAAAGAATGAAAAAATAGAAAAAAGTGAAATGAAAACTGAAAAACTGAAAACTGAAAAACACTGAAAAACAAGTGACCTAGAAAATAAATTCAGGAGAAAAATATTTTAAATTATCAATCTACCTGAAAGTCATGATCAAAAGATCATCTTTCAAGAAATAATCAAGGAAAACTACCCTGATATTCTAGGACAAGAGAATAAAATGGAAATTGAAAGAATTCACTGATAACTTCCTGAAGGAGATTCCAAAATGAAAACTTCCAGGAATATTGTAGCCAAATTCTTGAACTCCAAGTAAAGGAGAAAATATTACAAGTACCTAGAAAGTTCTCCATTGATAAATGGTCAAAAGATATGAACAGACAATTTTCAGATGAAGAAATTGAAACTATTTCTACTCATATGAAAAAGTGCTCCAAATCACTATTGATCAGAGAAATGCAAATTAAGAAAACTCTGAGATACCACTACACACCTGTCAGATTGGCTAAAATGACAGGAAAAAATAATGACAAATGTTGGAAGGGATGTGGGAAAACTGGGACACTGATACATTGTTGGTAGAACTGTGAACAGATCCAACCATTCTGGAGAGCAATTTGGAACTATGCTCAAAGAGTTATCAAACTGTGCATACCCTTTGACCCAGCAGTATTTCTACTGGGCCTATATCCCAAAGAGATCTTAAAGGAGGGAAAGGGACCCACATGTGCAAGAATGTTTGTGGCAGCCCTTTTTGTAGTGGCAAGAAACTGGAAAGTGAATGGATGCCCATCAATTGGAGAATGGCTGAATATATTATGGTATATGAATGTTATGCAATATTATTGTTCTGTAAGAAATGATTAGTAGGATGATTTCAGAGAGACCGGAGAGACTTGTATGAACTGATGCTGAGTGAAATGAGCAGAACCAGGAGATCAATATACATAGGAACAAGACTATATGATGATCAATTCTGCTGGACATGGTTCTCTTCAACAATCAGGTAATTCAAACCAGTTCCTATTGTTCAGGGATAAAGATAGTCATATACATCCAGGAGAGGCCTGTGGGAACTGAGTGTGGACCACAACACAGCATTTTAATGCTTTCTGTGAATATTTGCTTGCATTTTTTTTCCTTCTTAGGTTGTTTTTTTTTCTCTTTCTAGATCTGATTTTTCTTGTGCAGTAAGATAACTGTATAGATATGTATACATATATTGGATTTGTCATATAATTTAACATATTTAACATGTATTAAACTACCTGACATCTAGGGTTGGGAGTGAAAGGAAGGAGGGGAAAAATTTGGAACAAAAAAATTTTGTAAAGGTCAATGTAGAAAAATCACTCATATGTTCTGTAAATAAAACGCTTTAATTAAAAAATAAAGGAATAACAAGTATCTAGAAAGAAACAATTCAAGTACAGGGAAGCCAAAGTCAGGATAACACAATATTTGGCAATTCTACATTAAAGGATTTGAGGGCTTGGAGCATGATATTCCAGAGAGTAATGGACCTAAGATCACACCAAGCTATCTAGCAAAACTGAGTATAATCCTTCAGGGGAAAAAAGTGAAAATTCAATGAAATTGAAGACGTTCAAGCATTCATAATGAAAGGATCAGAGATGAATAAAAATTTTGATTTTCAGATAGAGACCTCAGAAGAAACATAAAAAGGTGATCAGGAAAATGATATTATGAGAGACTTAATAAGGTTTATGTTTACATTCCTACATGGAAGGATGGTACTTGTAACTCAGACCTTTCTCATTATTAAGGCAACTAGAAAGAGTATATAAAGACAAATATACAAATGTGAATTGAATATGAAAGGATAATATTTTTTAAAAATGAAATTAAGTGTGAGAAAGGAATGTACTGGGAGAAAAGAAAAGGGAGAAGTAGAATAGTATAAATTGTCTGCCATAAAAAAAGAAAAAACTATCATAGTGGAAGGGAAAAGGAGAGAATGTGAGTGAACCTTACTCTCATCAGAATTGGCTAAAAGAGAAACATACAAATTCAATATGAATATAGAATATCTTACTCTGCAAGAAAGTAGGAGGGGAAATGGGATACAGAAAGAAGGGATGGTAGTAGAAGAAAAGACATATTGGGAGAGGGAACAAAACACTTTTGATGAGGGACAGGGTGAAAGGAGAGAGAATAGAATAAAAGGGGGGGAGAAATACAGTTAGCAATACTAATTTCAAAAAGAATTTTGAAGCAAGATTCTCTGATAAAGTCTCATTCTCAAACATAAAGGAAACTAAGTCAAATTTATAAAAAATAAATCATATCCTAATTGATAAATGATCAAAAAATCTATGCCCAAAGAGCTATAAAATTATGCCTTTCCTTTGACCTAACAATATTGCTAGGCAATGAATCCCAAGGAGATTTAAGAAAAAGCAAGAGGACCTACATGTATACAAAAATATTTATGGCAGCTCCCTTCTCAGGAAAAAAAAAATGGAAATTAGAGGGATGCTCATCAATTGAGGAATGGCTGAAGAAACTGTTGTGATTACAATGGAATACTATTGTTCTGTGGGAAATAGTAACTAGAATGCTCTCAAAAAAAACCCAAAAACAAACAAACAAAAAAACCCAACCCTGGAAAGTCCATGAACTCAAGCAAAATGAAATGTGCTGTGTACAAAGTAACAGAAATGTTGTGGAATAAGCAGCTGTGAATACTTTGCTATTCTCAGTAGTACAGCAATCCATGATTTTCTGAGGAATTTATGATGAAAAAAGCTAACCAGAGAAGGAATTGATTGTGTTTGAACACAGACTGCTTTTTTTCTTTAACTTTTTTTTCTTTAGGGTTTTTTGGGGGAGAGGGAATGGGGCAGCATATCTGTGGGGTTTTTTTCCACAGTGTGATTTTTATGGAGTTGTTTTGCATGACTTCACATGTGCCTTATTAATGGGGAGTGTGGATGGGAAGGAGGGGAGAGAATATGGAACTCAAAGTTTTAAGAACAATTGTTTTGAATATAACTGGGGAAAATAAAAATATTAAAATTTTTAAGAAGTTTGTGTGCAAATTATACATGCACACACACACACACTTTAATCTATATGCAGACACAGTTTGTACTGAGGTAAGTTCTGAATTTGGACAGATGCAGTCTATTAAACCTATTTCCTTTGGGATCTTCAATCCTTCATTGCAGACCGCTTATCAGAACTAGTCCCAAGGGGACCTTTTTTTTTTTTTTTTAATTTTTCTTCCAATTGATAAAAATCTATTTCTTTTCCCTCTCACTTCCCATCACTGAAAACAAGATCCTCATAACAAATGTGCAGAGTAAAACAAAATATATTCCCATGATGTCCATAAAATATGTCTCAATTCCTTAATCCATTCATTACCTCTTTCAAAAGATGGACACCATATTTCATCATGTAAGCTCTGAAATTATGATTGGTCATTGCATTGTTCAGAAAAGTTTTTCAAAATGGTCTTTATAATGGTTTTATTATTATGCATCATTCTTCTGGTTCTGCTCCTTTCACTGGCAACTAGTTTAGACAAGTATTCCTGAATTTTTTTTTCTGAAACTATTAAGGAAAATGTATTTGTATGGAACCAAGTATACATAGTTCCTTCCCTTAGGCATCTGAAAAAGTAAGGGGACCACTGAGCCTCTAACTTACTTACCTGGTTTTGCAAAAGTACATCCTCTGAATATCCCCACATGGATGGAACTTTGCAGCTGGTAGAAATTCCAGTGTCCCCAGTAGTCATTGTTCTAGTCGCTCTTTAAATTGCTATTTAAATTCTGGAAATCTTCAAAGTTTTATGGTCATCAAAGCCTGCCCATTTACCAATCCCCACTTTAGAGCTAATAACAACCAAATCCCTTTGAGCCTCTCTTGTTACTGGGCATATTCCCAATTTTCATCTTCTGCTCCAATTTTCTTCTTTTATAGTTCTAATCTCAGCAGGACTTCTGGCCAAAAATTATACTTCCCAATTTTAGTTTGTCAATTCTAACCTAAGGTCCATTTTGGTCCTTGTTCCTTTCAACATTATCACTTTCACTTATGTTATTATAAAGTTCATCAGCCACTTTTGTCTTCTTGGAACAATCCTCAAAAATTATGGGCTCTCTATAGAGTTGCTAAATGTACTGTGCCACTTTAGTTTAATTTTCTTTATTTGGGCAAACTAGCTACACAACTAGTTAAGAACAACAGTCTGAACTCTGAGATACCACTACACACCTGTCATATTGGCTAAGATGGCAGGAAAAGATAATGACGAATGTTGGAGGGGATGTGGGAAAACTGGGACACTGATACATTGTTGGTGGAACTGTGAATGGATCCAACCATTCTGGAGAGCAATCTGGAACTATGCTCAAAGAGTTATCAAACTGTGCATACTTTTTGACCCAGCAGTGTTTCTACTGGGCCTATATCCCAAAGAGATATTAAAGGAAGGAAAGGGATCCACGTGTGCATAAATGTTTGTGGCAGCCCTTTTTGTAATGACAAGAAACTGGTAACTGAGTGGATGCCCTTCAATTGGAGAATGGCTGAATAAATTATGGTATATGAATGTCATGGAATATTATTGTTCTGTAAGAAATGATCAGTAGAGGGGCAGCTAGGTGGCGCAGTGGATAGAGCACCAGCCCTGAAGTTAGGAAGACCTGAGTTCAAATTTGGCCTCAGACACTCAACAATTCCTAGCTGTGTGACCCTGGACAAGTCACTTAAGCTCAATTGCCTCAGCAAAAAAAAAAAAAAAAGAAAAAGAAAAGAAAAGAAAAGAAAGAAAGAAAAGAAACGATCAGCTGGATAATTTCAGAGAAGCCTGGAGAGACTTGCATGAACTAATGCTAAATGAAATGAGCAGAACCAGGAGATCATCATACATGGCAACAAGATTATCATGGACATGGCTCTCTTCAACAATGAGATAATTCAGAGTTCCACACCCAGAGAGAAGACTATGGGAACAGAATGTGGATCACAACATAGCATTTTCACTCTTTTTGTTATTTGCTTGCATCTTATTTTCTTTAATTCTTGCCTGCCTTTGATCCCTCCTTAACTCAATCCATCCTCCATTCAGCTACTGAAGTGGCTTTCTTTAAGCAAAGGTCATTGTTATACCACTACTTGATAAATTCCAGTGGCTCTGTGTTGCTAGCAGGATCAAATAAACAATCCTCTGTCATTCAAAGCCCTTTAGATTCTGGCCCCCTTCTGCTTTTCCAGTCTTCTTACATTTTACCCTGCCACCCATGTGTACTTTTTAATCCAAGGACACTGGACTTCTGGTTGTTCCATGAATAAGACACAATCTCATGGCTCTAGACATTTTCTCTGGCTGTTTCCTACCCCTGGAATGTTCTTCTATCTCATTCCATTTATTAGCTTCTCTGGCTTACAATAAATCCCAACTACAATCCCCCCTGCCTTTTTTTCTGAAAGGCTTTGCCAACCCCTCTTAATTCTAGTTAAGTATTTACTAAACTTACTTCTATTAAGTATTTCTCATTTACCTTGTATATAGTTTTGCACAAATTTGTTTGTATCTTGTCTCTCCCATTAGACTATGACTTCCTTATGAGCAGGGACTGTCTTTTGCCTCTTTGTGCATCTCCAAAGCTTAGTACACTGCCTTGAACATAGTAGGTATTTAATGTTTACTGATAAATTGAGGTGGCCAGGAATAACAGCATCAGAAGGAAGGGTTCACTAGGGATATCACCACCAATAAAGAAGATTAGTGACCTTCATGGAAAGCTGGAATTACTGGGTTCTGCCAGCCTATTAAAGTGTCTGTCTACTGTGAGAATGTAAAGCTTAGCAATAACCATAGATACACATCACTACGTGATGTTAGCAATTTGGGATAATTTGGGCACATTGAGGGTCTCTAATCAACTATATCCCCAATTGAAATGGGCTAAGTTGATGAAAACAACAGTGTAAACTAGGATCACCTCCTCCTCACCCAACCCAAAAAATTTCATCTCCATTACTGCTTCATATTGGGGAATAAACTACATCATTCTTTTACCTTCGTCTGAAGAATAGTCTTTTCCCCCCCAGTGGTGAGTTCTACTAAACCTCCCATATCTAATATAAGTAGAGTTCCCAGGAATAAAAGTCATCTGGCTTCCTATTGCTGATAGATCTCTTTCTACCCAACACATTCACCTGAGCATAGAGTTCCTTTATGCACTGGAAAGAATCAAACAAGTTTGATTCCTGACAATATTTAAATTCCATCAGGTAAAAGTACAGCAGAGTTGGTTGAGGCAGATAAGAAATCAGGTGCAAAAGTCTCACCAACTTTTCTTTTTTTTCCTGGTATTTTTTAATCAGAGTACTAAAGAATTGGTCTTTCAAATCCCTCTTGTCAACTCCATATTTTAATATTCCTTGACAAAATAAAACCTCCTTTCTTTTTTGATTCCTAAAAGAACTGAATCTAAATAACCTAATATGTCTGCATTTTAAAAGAGGATTATTAAACAACAAAAAACTATGTAAAACAGTGTAATTTCAGTTAAATGACCAAATGAAGAATTTCAAGTGATTATGGAAGAAATTTGTAGACAAAGGTCTCCCCAAAGCATCTCACTGTTTATTCCTCCTCTGAGAGCAGTCATGATATGCAAGTATATAAAAACTGAGTCTGAAATGAAAGTGAAACACCCTATTACTAGGGAATAGAAAATAACAATGTAGAATCAATGTACAAATAGGTTTTTTAAATGATTTAATTTTTCTTTCAATATAAACATTATTTTAAGAAATAGAGACTCTTTTGGGGTGAAAAATTAATAAAAGAAAAACAGACCTAAGAACAGAAGCATATGATTTATGCAATGCATCTTCAAATCCATTTCTAACAAGTGCAACAATCAAATGAGAAATTAGTGGAAAATTAAAATTTGAGTAAAGTAGTATCTGTTATGAAACCATTAAATGTTTTTCCACCAATTTAATTTTGAAGACTGCCATATTAATCACAAAAGCTTTGTTGGAAAGAAATCTCAATTCTTTTCCTCATCTCTGGAAAGTGATAGACCCTTCAAAGCTTGGCATAGTCTTTAAGAATCATCTCTAGCTTCTGGCTCAGCATGATGTTGCCTTTGACCCGAAGTTTGCCATTAAAAAAGGCCTGAAAGACAGAAATTAAAGGAGGAAAGAAGAACATGTCAATTTTGTTCTTGGCACTTTAAAAGACCTGTGATTTAAACTGAAAATCAGTTGAACTAGATTCCAAGACAAAGGAGATATAGGGAAACTTTATCTTGCACTGATTATTTTGTGAATAAATGGAATAAATGTTTCCAAGCCATCTATTAAATGCATAGATACACACACATAGAAAATACAAAGCAAAACAAAATGAAAAAGGCCACCCTGCCCCTGCCCAGCTTTTTAAGCCAAATTTGTGCAATTATTTTCTGTATTTTCAATGTAGAGATGAGAACTGTATTTCAACAGTATTGTCATTCTAAAAGCTAGATACTTACGTAAATAAAGCAAGAGAAAATATGTATTGACTAAATAATTTCTAGTTTATTACCTTTAACATTCTTTTATAAATAATCAGAGTATTAAACTGAATAAGATGGTACTTAAAAACTTGAAAGCAATGACAAAAAAATTACAGAATAACTAAAGTTGTTAATTCATTTTCATAAACTAGAAGTACCAAAGAAAACAATATGCTTAAAATAGGAGGTTAGAGGATAGTGGTATAGAGAACCCTGCACCTTCTTCTAATAATAAAAGCAACTTTCCTGTATCACTTTACCCTCATAAAGATCTATTCATAAAATGAAGTATATATTACTATACTCATGCTCCAAAAGAGAAAACTGAAATTTAAAAAGGTTGTGATATTCCCACACTCCTCAATCAGGAGGTAGTTGAATCTTTACTGATTACAGGTCCAATCTTCTTTCTACCTAAGCTGCAATGAGACTTTATGGAAGGTGCTTGGTCACTATTTTAGTTTCTAATTAGTTCATCAGTAAAATGGGAGCAATTATTCATCATGGTTGTTATACTATTCAGAAAACAATATACAAATCAAGGTGATTTCTAAGTTTCGTATAGTTCTAAATTTCATTATCCTACCAATATAAAATGTAAAAAGATTGGCATATTACACATCCAGTGCTAACTACAATACCTCAAAAGCAAAATTTTAAGGTCCTTCTACATCAGCAAACAAGTGGCAGAAGGAAATCTAGTGTTCAATGGCTCTGTCCCAAAAATACAAGGAATGAATTAGTTCCCAAGGGATAAACTCTGGGTATTTTTTCTCAGCCATGGAAATACTTCTTTATTATAAATCATCCTTGAAAATAGAGATGGCTTCTTTGTATCCCCAGCATCTAACACAGTGCCTGGCACATAGCAGGTAATGAATAAATACTTTTTTTTGTTTGTTACTTAATTGATCTTTTGAAGTAGTGGTTTGAGCTCCTATAGAAAAACTTTATTCTTACTTTTCTGCAAATCACTCAAGGAAATGCTTATACATCTAAATAAAAAACAGCACCAAAAACATTTCCAAATTGCCTGGAATAAAGATTTTTTATAAAATAAAATTACTTTTTTGACACTCCCATTCCTTAAGAATACAACTATACCAAAGAAAATATTTCCCTGTTGAAAATATTAATAATCAATATACATTTGTCATATTTGTTTACTAATAAATATTTAACTACCAAAGATAAATTTGGTCATTGCCAACTGTCAAGAGTAAATGCTTAAATTGTCATGAGGTAAATTTTGTTTGACAGCTAATATTTAGCAATATATACCCATACACATTTTAGCCTAATTATATTTTTTAAAACTATCTTTTACTGGGGATACATGGGTAACAAATGAGTTTTAACTGTAAATTTAGACTGAAGCTTAAGCTGTTATATCTAACTCAAATTTATTGATACTTTTGAAACAGGGCAGGAATGCTTTTCTTCTTAATTTATATTGTAAATGAGAATCCAAAAACTAATTTTGAAATTCTAATTGTTATGCCAGGAGAAATGATAGTGAACAAATCAACTTCATGGGATCATTACCTTTTGAGGGTTAAGCTTGCCCAAAACAACCTCCATGAAGTCTTCATCTGAAAGTGTGAAGGCTGTGTCAGCAGAACCTCTTGCAGGGCCTTGATACAATTCTCCAGAGCCATTTTTTAGGTCAATAGCTAGAGAAGAAAAATGGAGAAAAAGAAGTCCATTTATTTGTATTTCCCCTTTATAAATATGAAAACAAACAAAATAGATATCGATAGAAATTTGGACATTTTTATACTTCCTGAATTAATCAGATTTATTTTGTTCAGATTTTGCCTTGTCTATTATTTTACAAAATTACACTCTATTAGGAGCTGAGCAAAGAATTCCCAATTTAATGTTGGGGTATGGTTATAAAATTATAATAGGGAAAGGATATTAACCTTGTGAAAATAAATGTAGCTCTGTAGGTTTAAAGAGGGGGTAGGAAAAAATTAATTTCCATAATCTCACCAACTTTATCCATTATACTTAATAAGTACACTTAGAAACAAAGAACAAGGGTCACAGAAAACAAGAGTAAAAGGAATGATTGGTATACAATTTCTTACATACGCTACCACATTATAAAAGTTCTTTGACAGCAAAACTCCTGTCATATGCTTCTCAGTATTCCTGAGAGTATTCTGCACAGTGTGAAACAACAGAAAAATAAAGGAGTCTGCCACACAAAATTCAACAAAAAGATAAAACTAAGTTTGGAAAAGATACACAAAGACACAGAAAAAATAAGATTGAGAATATTCAAGCAAGGAAACAGGAAGTCAACATTTTTAAAAACACTATTTTTTTGGTCAACATATTGATAGATTCAAGTTTTTTAATAAAGTGTGCTTTCACATTCTATTGGAGACACGAATCTCTTAAAATGAGCATCAATGTAAAAGATAGTATGGACTGAAGGAGATTGATTCCTCAAGAATGAGTATTTTCTGACCTTCAGGGAGTGCTACAGATTCCCACTTTCCACTTTGTTCAAATTCTTCTATATGCTGTTACAATGCAGTTAGGAAGATAAAATAACATGACTATTTAACATTCAAAGATCAAGTTTTTATGGAATGTAGGTCAAGGCCTGGGCTTGCCATGGACATTTGTGTAGCCTTAGTCCTAGACATTTAATTATAATACATATTTATGAAAAACAATTCACTTTATTGCTCATGAAAAACAGTGAAAGATAAAGATATGTGAAATATTTGTAATCTCTGACCAAATGTGAGTTAAAATAATGCTGTTCTATCAGAAATGATTCTAAGTATTTGTAAGGAAAGCAAAATTTCCATTTACAAGGAAAGCAACAATATGTCATAGTCAATGAAACCTAAATGTATTAATTTTTAAAAAGTAAATCTTCACACATTAAGACAAAGATTTCTTTATTATAGCTTTTAGTAAAAAGCTATATTATAATGGGTAGCTATCGTCAAATATTACAGAATAATCCAGAATGTTATTTTGACAACCATGGAATTTTTAAAGGGAATTTGAGAGGCTACATATTGTGATCAGAATGTAGAGACCAAAAACAAAAACCAAAAAAAAGTCATTTTCATATACACTAAAACCCAGCTACAGATTATAAGTTATTTGAGAGTTAAACTTAAAATAGTGACAAAATACCTCAAGGACTATGTTGATTTTACTATGCAGAATTGAGGAGGAAAAAAAAACATAATAGTTCTGTAGTAATAAAAAAACACATCTTCATAGCTCTTGAGTCTAATTCTCATTTGATGGTTATTACATTCTAACTTCACTCACAGAGTAAAACAGTACTGGGACCACTGCTTTAGAATATGAATAGGGATAGTAACAGTCTCTTTGTATCATAAAAGTAGAAAATTGTAATATTCTTTTAAATATTGCACATTCATATGCCTATGTGTCCTTTTCCTTCTCAGGTATTCAGAAAAGGAATATATTCAGTTCAAAGCACCAATTTTAGAAGCCCAGGAGCATGGCTAAAATAGTTTTTTAATAGCACGCAAAACCTTAATTTACAAATTCCTTAATTGGGAATTCATTTCAAGCCTCTTGTATATTCAACAATTGCCCAAAGCAACTTCAAAGTTCTATCTGTCAGAACTAGACATCCTGGCAAAATGGTCTCATATGAATCACAAAATGTTGTGTATTTTCACTAGATGCTCTCAAAAAAATATGGTATCACAGAACATACTTTGTTAAGATAGGTGAGTGGTGTAATAGATAGTCCTAGACTTGGAACCAGGAAAACCTAAATACTGCTTTACATATTTACTAATCATATAACCTTGGGTAAGTCATTTAGAAAGCAAGGCAGTATAGCAAATAGAGTAGTAAGTCTGGAATCAGGAAGATCTAAGTTCAAATCATCACCTTCTAGCTGTGTGACACTAGAGCAAAACCCTTAACTTCTTTGTTCCTTAATTTCCTCATCTGTAAAAGTGAAGATAATAATATCTTCCTTTCAAGGATGCTGGTGATCAAATGAGACAATGTTTATATAGTGCTTAGCAAAATGTCTGGCACATTAGCGCTTAATAAAAAAGCATCCCTTCTTACTTTTTAAAGTTTTCTCAGTCTCAGTTTCCTTATTTGTAAATTGAAACTATTAATAGCACTTACTTTACCAGATAGTTGTAAGGATAAATACATGAAGTGCTTTACAATCCTTAAAGAGCTATATAAAGTTAGCTATTATCATCAAAAAATATCAAGTAGTGTCCTCCCTTCCTCTGGAAGAGATGGAGAAGGGGGGCTCCCAGTTCCCTGAAATTAGGAGATGATATGGGGAGCTCAGAGTTCACCTGCCTGTCACCCCTTCTTTCCCTTTCCTACTCCAGGGTTCTCCTCTTTTACTCCCCTCACCTGACCGAGACAGAAAAATCTAGAGGGGTAGGGAGAGTTGAGGAGGGAGAAGATATACAAGAGGAAAAAAATTTGGTGTTAAGGACCCCAAAACCAAGAAAACTTACAAAGAGTTAAAGGGGACTGTACCATTAAGGGGCCAATTAATTCTTCTAAATCCCCCACATCTGTGAATCATAACACACTTGAAGGAATTTCGAATCAGCCTTTATTGATGCAGATGTTACTTGTGAATTGGGAATGAAATAAATTAGAGGGAAGAGGAGAGAGGTCAGAGAATGCAACTGTCTCTCAGTCTCTTTGTATCATTATCATCCTCTCACATAAAGGGATCTATATTGCTGGTCAGAAGTAGATCCTCAGCAGCCACTAGAAGGTGGCTCCTGTTACAATTTGGAGTCTTGCTTTCTGTGGAAATGAATGCATCTAGTCTCAGAACATCAAGAAAACAAGAAAACTTGTAACATGATCCACAGTATTTGATAAACTTCAGTTGCTTCAAGTTTAGTCTCTGATCTCAGTCCTCTCATCTTGGCCATGTTCTGTGAGAAATAAAGGCAAACTGAGGCATACAAAAAACTATCAAATAATTCCTGTTGCTCCCTTTCTCCTGCACAGGGTAATAACCAAATATTAAACAAAATCAAGCTTTTTTAAAGCTTTTGAAAGAAAAGGAGAAAGAGTAATTCAATCAAAATAGGATGTTGCCATGCTATTTAAAAATTGGTTCAACTTATCTAAAGAGTTACATTCTAATTGCAATGCTATTTTTTGATGAAGATTTCTTCTGGTATCACATTTTGATGTTGTCTTGGATGATGTTTACCACATCAGAAAATACATCATCAGGCAATTTATTTATTGAAGGGGGGAGGGGTGGGAAGGAGACATATACAAAGGAACTGTGGTGACTTAGGGCATATTTGTCAGGTAAAACAAGCTAAGTAAAAGCTCTACTTAAAACTTATGACATGTTAAATAAATCAACTGAACTATAAAGCCTCTTTAGTTGGCTTCCCTGGAGAGTATAATGTGTTCTTCCTCCCTGGGAGTCTTCAAAGAACTACTGGATCAGGAATATCAAAGAGGGAATTCTTGTTTAGGTAGAGGGAGATTTTCCAATTCTGTTAAGTGCTAAAAGAATTGTTGAGCCCTGGCAAAAAAAATGCAAATGAAACAATATAGACTTACCTGCACCTCTCTCAAACCATGAAATTAAATACAGCAAGTCAGGTATAAAAATTGGGAGGAAGGAATATTACAAAATATATTAACAATATGTACAGCTTAGACCTGCAAAAAGCATAGCCCATCACTGGTTTTTTAAGGATCATGAAGTAAGTTTCACAAGAAACTCGGTCTTTACGCTTTAAAATATAATAAAACTTTATTTAAAAGTGTAAACCAGTTAAAGATTTGACCTATAAACAGTAGTTTGCTGACTCCTTTACCAGACTATAAATTCCATGAGGGCAAAACCATACTCATCCAAAATTTTTCATTTTCCCTAAGTCTATAACATTGTCATTAAATGTTTACTAAATATATGTTGTGTTTTAAATTAATTGGTAGTCAATTAAATCTTAATTTCAAAACTTATACTGAACAGACAATATGATTCATTATTTTTTTTTCTCCTTTTGTTTATGCTATTATCATTAGTATGCTGTTAGAAACAAGCATGGTCACATTTTATCTCTGCATCTTCAGGTCTAAGTAAAGTGCCCTCCAATTAGCATTTAATGATGTTGAACTGAATGGTGAAATCTTGGTGAAAGCCATAAATCTGACATAGTCAAACAAGCATTTAAGCTCCTATTGCCAGGTTCTGTGATAGGAACTGAAAACAAAAATAAAATAAATGAAACAATCCCTAGTCATAAAGAGCTTACATTTATAACAGGAGAGCCAACAAGGACTTGTGTAAGTATAGAATAAATACAAATACATATATAACATTGGTGGGTACATGTAGACACTATAGAAGGTGAAGATGACTAACATCACTTCCTTTTCCTCCCTATTCTCAACTTGTCTCTGAAGATTTAACTAGTCACACCCTTTAAAATAGTAGCTCATTTTTTTAGTCTAGTGGCAACATAATGATCCTTTAGATGGTTCTCTCCCATATTACTCTGTGGAATTTATATGCAGTAATTTGGGAAATTTTCTAACATTCAAGCAGAGGTTTGGCTTTCTGCCTTAATTTAATTTTATATTTACCTCTTTCTGACCTGGCCTCTTTCTGGTTAAGATAAAATTCAGATTATCAGAGACATTTAGCTAAGGAAGTGAGTATATTATGTTACAGTTAATGGAGAAGCATCAGTAAGGGAATTTGGAATGAACAGAATTTTTCTAGGCCCTTCCCATCCCTTCTTCTTGGAAGATATATGTAAAACTAGTAGTTTATGGCCAAGTCTTCTGATCCAAAATGTCTGTCTATCTGTCTGTCTGTCTCTGTCTGTCTGTCTCTCCCCTCCCCCCCCCTTCTCTGCTAAAGTCCAGTTCCATCCACTTTTTCTTTTCTCTTTTGTTCCTATTTTTCTTCTCTATGGTTCAGCTCTGGCTGTAAGTGTTTAGTTGAGGCCAGAATGAAACTGTCAATAATATCATGGTTCTAACATGTTGAATAAGTAAGTAAAAGTGATAATGAAAAAAAAATTCATCTCCCACCTTCTTTAGAGACCATTTTGGCAATACTACATAGAATGCCAAATATAAGTAAGGCATGGGCTAGTTTTGATATACTTCTGTTACTAACGAAGAATAGCTAGGGAGGAGGAAGAAGGGATATGTATCCAAAAACTCGTATTATACCAAATCAAAATGCATTAATTCTTTTCTTAAAAAAGAAAGAGAATATGGAAGCAAGGGCTGGTCATTGAGTTTGAATAGAAGAACAAATTTCAAAAGCATTAAAGCTCAGAATGGCCTAAGATGCATAAAGGGCTAGCCTTATAAAGCTCTGCTGGAGGAGATACTAGTAAGGTCAAAGAGTGGTTGAAATAACTGTGCTGATTACATCATAATCAATAACAATGCAGAGCTACTAAATGAGATTGAGAATCACTAAAAAAAATTCAGCCTAACCAAAAAGGAAGAAAAAAATGAATAAGAATGAAAAAAATGAATAAGAATGGGAAAAAAATGAATAAGAATGCTTCTTTGTCCAGATTAGGAGATATGATTAAATGGTGAACTTATCTTGCTGGTCCTCTATTTAATATCTTTAGTAAAGCAGATGGACAACTAACTGAACAAACTGGACTGCCTTGGGGAAATTGTACATCACTTTCAATGACCCTAACATAAAATTGAACCCATCATTTTAACACGAATATTCTTTCAGAGCAGTCACAAATGCAGTGCCACAATCTACAAATAAGAAAAATAGTGGTTGTCTAAGAGGGAATAGTGGTATGAAGCATGACATAAATAGGCTTATAGCTCATTACATGAAATGAACACAAAAAGTAGCCACAAATGAGATTATCAAAGAGATTTTATGCTGCATAAAAAAGAGTTGGCCATAAGAAAGGATAGTTAACTCATGCAAATAAATATTCACAATCTTAACTCTTCTCCAGTTCTCTTGATCTTTATCTTGATCTCATATCTTCCTGACTCCAGGCCCTGCACTCTATCCACTGGACCACTTAGTTGCCTCATAAACATACATTCAACTTATTTCCTCCAATTTTTTTTTTTTCCTGAGGCAATTGGAGTTAAGTGATTTGCCTAGGGTTATACATCTAGGAAGTATTAAGTATCTGAGGCCACATTTGAACTCAGATCCTCTGACTTCAGGGCTGGTGCTCTATCCACTGCACCACCTAGCTGCCCCCATCCAATTTTAATTTTTTAATGATGTTATATTTTTAATTTAAGTCTAGAATCTATTTGGAACTCTGAGCTCTAGGGGTGGTAATTCTTTCATTCTTTTTTTTTCCCCCCATAACTTCCCATGAGATTCTAGACTACTTACTTCTCCAAATGAATTGTGTTATTATTTTGTCTAGGTTAATAACATTTCCTACATCCTCTTGGTGCTTTGATTAGTACAACAATAAACATATAAATTATTTCAGGTAATACTGCCAGTTTTTTTATATTGGCATATTCAAGGCATATTATAAGCTTAAGATTAAACTAGAAATCTTTCTTTATTTTAAAAATTACATGAAACTTAAATGCTGAAATAAATTTGGGCTCCAAATAACTGAACAAAAAATACAATGTTTCAACAGAGCTATGGCCAACAAAAGAAAAACCATAGTGAACCTTATCAAAAATAATTTTCTGACTCATAATTTCCATATGTTTTTGCATATTCCAAGCATCAAGTACCTTCTGTATTTTTCATGTTAACAGGAGCTACAAAATAGATACTCTTCATAAAAGGGAGTAAAATCCCTGTAACCTTACACTCAAAAGTAAGATAATCTATCTCTAAGGTCTTCTCTAAATAATTAATATTTTGGCATGAAAATGATATATGAATTTTAAGCTAATATTACATTGCAGATTTCATTATTACAAGTTAATTATATTATCATATATAATATGCAATATATCATGCTATATTAACATCATTAATATATTTTGTGTGATAGAATTGTGTATAATACATTTTATTATATTATTGAAAACTATATAATAAAATATTATAAGTTAATACTGTTCACTTAATTCATTTGATCTAACATGTTTGTCTTTAAGAAAACAAAAAAACTTGGCTCAAAAAGTGGAATGCAAAAGACATATCCTAACAGTACTAATTTCAGGGATTCATATAACATATACACAACCAAAAAGTTGGCTTTGTGTTACAGCTGAAGTCTGGACAGCTACTTCTACAATTACACATTTACACTGAAAATAGATGTCTTTGTCATCTATTGAAGGACTCCTCCTGTATTAATATAGCTCTAATGTCAGAGTTCATATGAAACTTAACTCATTTAATTTTATAGAATTATAATTTGAATAAGACTCATTTCCACTATGAAAAACTTACATTAGGGCATTAAAAAAAAATCACTGACTTACTCCATTGTGCTGCAGTTTGTCCTTGTTTAGTGATATTCCATTCAAATACAGCATTTACCTTCTTCACCAGTTCCTTTCCAAGATCTTTGATGCGACGACCAATTTCCTCAAAAACAAGAGTGCTCTGAAGCACTCCATCCTAGCAAATTATATAGAAAATTTAGTATAAAATGTTCTATGAAAAGGATTCAAGATAAATAATGACTAAGCAATTTATGGTACACTATAAAAAAAGAAATCTGTAAGAGCTATATATGCCACACATGCTTTCTGAAGTCATCAATAAATCAATCATTTATGGGTTATATGTCATATGCCCAAAACTATGCTAGCACCCATATTATAATCTAGGATCTGATGTTATACAAAAAAAAAAAATAAATAAGACAAAATACATTCCCTCAAAAGGTTATATTCTAAATCAGTTAAGATATGGTCACATGAAACAAAATATGAGAGCATATAACTGAGTGGCCTATACAACAAATGTGATAGGAGTTTAGAGAAAAGTTATATCATAGATAATCTGAAAATGTTTGGTAAAAAACAGACTGGTTTTGACAAATGAGTAGCATTTGGCTAAGTATATAGGCGAAGGCAGAACTTTACAAAGAAAACATCAAGAAGAAGAAAAAAGAAGCAAAAATTAGCATTCAATATACAACGTACATTGAGGGAAAAAGATGCTAACCTTTTCTATTATCAATTTACCTTAAAAAAACAAGGGAATTTCACGTCATCATGCAAAGTGTTTACAAAGTTTCCCTCCAATTGCATTTTTTTATAAAAATACTTGACCTGAAAGACTCTCTATAGGGCAAGAGATTCAATTAATTGCATTTACTGTTCTAATTACAGAAAAATCACAATTTTCATTATATATCTAGTCATTTTCCAACTTCTCTAAAATAATTAATATGTAATGGAATTAATCCATCAATCATTCTTTCCCAATCTGAGTCAATTTATATTGGTTGCCTATATTTCATTACTGATTTATTCTGATTTTTAAAATTCTATTAGATGATAATATAATGGCAATAATAATTACTAATGCATTCAGTATATCTTCCCATATTTATTAGCTTAACCAGTCTTTTGGATGTTCATAATCTATTTGAAATTCACCACTTAAAAACTCAGATAGTGATTATAATGTATCTGTTACCATACCTTAGAAGATACTGTAGCTGATAGATCAGATATTGGTACAAGATCCACATATGCATTTGAAAGGACAATGTCTCCAGTTTCTTGGACCTGATATGGGACAAAAGAAGAAGACACAACTCTGAACATTAAAAAAAAAAAAAAAAAAAAAACCCGTGATTTTTTGTATGTTACCACCAAGTCATAGGAAGCAAAGCTGTCTTTTCATCTTAAATAGGAAAATAAATCAGTGGAAAAAAAAAAAAAAAAAAGGAAAAGACAATTTCTGTAAACTGTAAAAAAAAAACTAAATAATCATAGAAGTTAAATGACTTAATGGACATTAAAATTTGTAATATAAGGTTATCACAATTAATGTGTATCAAAAATGCAGGGAAGAGCCTGTAAATAAAAATAATTTGGGTAAAAAGATCTTAGCATTATTTTTTTTAATTAAAGCTTTTTATTTCCAAAACATTTTTCAACGTTGACCCTTGTAAAACTTTCTATTCCAAATTTTTCCTTCCTTCACTCCACCCCCTCCCCTAGATGGCAGATAGTCCAATACATGTTAAACATGTTAAAATATGATAAATCGAATATATGTATATATATTTATACAGTTATCTTGCTGTACAAGAAAAATTGGATCTACAAGAAAAAAAATCTGAGAAAGAAAACAAAATGCAAGCAAACATCAACAAAAAAAGAGTAAGAATGCTATGTTGTGGTCCACACTTACATCCCACAGGATTTTCACACCCGTGGGTCCCTTTGCCTCCTTTAAGATCTCTTTGGGATATAGCTGCTGGGTCAAAGGGTATGCACAGTGTGATGACTTTTTGAGCATAGTTACAAATTTAGCATTATTTTTTAAAAGCTATTCGATTTCCTATTTCAATTACGAAATATATACATTATGCAAATTAAATTCCTAAATGACCACAAATATCTTGTGTTAACTTACTAATATATTTACAGAAGGAATACTCTTTTATAAAAATAACATCCACTTTACCTGAAACTAAATGTGCTATTAATTTTGACAAGAAATCAGCAAACTCAATTTAGCTCAATTTACAAACATAAATATATATATACACACACATATATATATTGTATATATATTTGTAAATTACAGGAATAAAACCAGCTTGCTGCCCATGTTCCTAAACATTAAAGTATATATAAAAAGCCAATATTAGAATTTTTTAAAAGTTCTTTTTCACTTAAGAGACACAGTTGAAAAAAATGGATTCATAAATATTTAATACTTCATCAGTTTTACCTTATATTCTATAGTAACAAACATGAGAAGGGGCAATCTATGAACAAAAAGCACTTTTAGTAAATTACTTTTCTGACATCAAGCCAAATAACTTATGTCTGAATATTGACTGACAATCACTCTGAAAGTTTCCTAAGCATCAATGTAAAGACATTGGTCAAGCTTAACTCCAAGGGGTAAGAAAATCCTTTTCATTTTGTCTACGATTAAAAAATTATTTTTCCAAAAAAAATTTCTTAAGAAGCTTTCATAGCACGAAGCATATTTTTTTTTCATAGCCAAAGTTTTTTGGCACATGTCCCTATTTCTCAGCCTATGGAAGGGACTTTGTGTCCACTCCCTTCAATTTCCACTTGAGGGTTTCAAATTTCTCCATTTGGAAGGAAAGGAATGGTCTTAAACTCTACTGGAACAGTAGAAGCCTTTTAATAATTTGGCTTCTTTTCCTCCCTGGAGCATTTAGTATAATTCTTCTTTGGTTTAGTCCTGGACTCTCAGTTCTATTCAGGAAAATTCAGTATTTTCCATGACAAGAAAGGACACATTCTTTTTGTTTGTTTGTTTTTGTTTAGGTAGGTAGCTAGTAAGAATGTGTTTTCCAAAGATTGAACCAGCAATATTAGGATGACAGAAAATATTTTCCACTCTACATTCCACCACCAAGATAATATAGAGCTTATACTGCTCTATTGTCTCACAAAGTAATGTTGAATTCTAATTCTCCAAAGCTGGTACTCCAAGTAAATAAATAGGGAAAATCTCATGGACAAATTCTTATTTCTGGGAGGCAATACATATATTACATATAGATATGTATTTTGCATAAATCATTAAATAAGGAAATATAGTATAAACAAACCAAAAGAAAAAAAACCCAAACATATAAAAGTTTTAGGCTAAAGCATGGCATGCTGCCAGTAAAATAACTAACGAGGGCAACTCTCATATACTTAGAGGAATATCACACACATACAGACATACACACATGGTATATATGTATGTGTACTTATGTTTGTGTATGAATTTTGAATATTATGCATATTTATACACACACACACACACACACACACACACACACACTAAATGGGATAAATTGAGTGAAGATCTCTCATAAGAATGTGGCCTTGACCTATGCCCTAATTGTAACTCAAGGCTTTGTAATAACAAGTTGAGCTATAGCTAAAAGCTGGAGGTGTTCGATTATCTTAGATAAATATTTCTCAGATCATTATACATGGCAACAATACTATACAATGATCAATTCTGATGGACATGACTCTCTTCAACAATGAAATGTTTCAAACCAGTTCCAATTGTTGAGTGAAGAAAGCCATATACACCCAGAGAGAGGGATGTGAAATGTGGGCCACAACTTAACATTTTCATGCTCTTGATTGATCTTTGCTTGCATTGTGTTTCCTTTCTCAGTTTTTTTTTCTTGTAGATACGATTTTTCTTGCACAGCAAGATAAGTGTAGAAATATGTATACATATATTTGATTTGTCGAGTATTTTAACATAATTAACATGTAATGGACTTCCTGCCATCTAGGGGAGGGGTGGGGACTAGGGGGGAAAAATTTGTAAAAGAAAGCTTTGTAAGGGTCAATGTTGAAGAATTACCCATACATATGTTTTGCAAATAAAAAGCTTTAATAAAAAAATATATATATTTCTCTTTTGTCTCCCACCACCACCACCACCACCACCTTTTCATTCGAATTTAAGTACCTATAGGTAAAGTGTGTTCTGGGGTCAATATTTAGTCTCTGGGTAAATTAGAACTCTCTAGCCAAATTGGGCCCCACCCCCACCTCCTGCTTCTGGTTGGGTTTATATAATTTTCTGTTTTGTACTTTGCATTCCTCTACTGACACCTTGTCTGTTGGGAGTTGCCCTTTCTCTGAGATGGTAATAAATCCTTTTTTGCTTTTTACCTTGAGAGTCTCTATTTTAATTTGGATAAGAGTCACTGTCCCACACAGTTTTGGGGACTAGTCTGGGATATTTCCTGTTTGTGAGGGGTCTCTCCCACATTGAATCCTTGGGCAGGCACTCTCCAGAGAATTCTCCAGTGGTCCTTGGACTCAGGGACTCCGGCTCAGATAGGGAAAAATTCCCCAAAGAGGGACATTAAGAAAGCAAAAACTGAAGTGGGCTGGCGAAGACAGAGAATTAATTCAGCTCAGGAGATAAGCCAGCTGAGAAAAGTTTGAAATCAGTCAGATAAATTGTGCACAATCAAGAAACCGGTGAAGGGAGAGACTAAGAGGTTACAATCCATAAGAGGACTTTCCCTTTGATAAAAACTGGTGAGCCACCTGGATGACTGGAATTGGGACTGGAAGAATTAAAGAGGTTAGAGTCCTCAAAGGCTCCCATTCCCCTTTAATATGGGGAAGTTCTCAGCACTTACAGTCTGTAAAGGTTCTCCCATTTTCCTTTGGTAAGATCCAATGAGTCCTCCATCAAAGAGGACAAGACATTATGAACCTTGGGAAAAGAACAATCTAAAGTAGCTGGCTCTAAAAACCAGAAGATAGCCTTTTAGGAAGAATTGGGATGAAATATCAAAATTTATAGGAAAGGACAAAAAGAAAAAAGAGTAAATACTATTTGTTTTGTTTGGGCAAGAGCTCAATATAAATTCAAAGGAGCCTTCTACACCCAGCTGACAGGCTCCTCTCCAGAATTCCCTTCCTTAGAAAAGCAGTTCTTGTTTGTGAACCTGTGTTTTTTTTCTGTTTCTCTCAGTCAGCTGAATTACAAAGGAAAAGATCTGGCTATTGGGGATTTTAAAATGCCTGTTTTGTACATATTTGGACTTATGCAAATAGCTTTTAGCTAGAGAAAAGAAAGACTACATCTTTGACAGGGAAAGTTTTTAACTCACACCAAAAAGGAAAAAAAAAAAAAAAAACCTGGCATTTCTGTGAACCTAGAACAGGCCAATTTGGGTCTGCAGGAATAGTTAAATTTATAGAACTGCTAAAACATTTTAGCAGATTCTGGGGTTTCTGAGACTAATCATTAAGTTGCTTGGCACAATCTCTCTATAGCTAAATTGAGTTAATCCACTGTATTTTTAGGTAGGTCTACTTTATGTAACTAAAAGCCTTCTGAGGGCCTGAACCTGAGGCTTACAAAAAAAACTGCAAGAGGAAAAAAAACACCCTCTCTAGGATTTTCCATGCTTCCCTCCCTTAGAGAGACTTGTGTAATCTGTTTTAGCTAGGCAGGAAACCCTCATTGGCCTGGATTCTTTTAGGATTTGCACTGGTGCCCCAACATCTTTGACATGGCCCCCAGCTTTAGGGTGGGCTAGTCCCTGGGCCACAGACCTGTAGCTGGACACCTGGGTCCAAATTTCTCCAACTTTCTTCCTCCAGAGTCCTAAAATCCACTAGTTTCTTAAAGCCCTTCTTACATATTCCTCTCCCCTGTAGATGGACTTGAAAGGGCAGTTTTATTCCACCTTAAATTTTGAGGCTGTGTGTATTTAAATTAAAAGTCTGATTCTGAAATTGTATGAGATAATTAGTATTAAAAGTAAATGCTAAAATTGTGAACTTGTTTATTGCTATTGAAAGTTTAAATTTAACATTGTTGGTGGAACTGTGAGCGGATCCAACCATTCTGGAGAGCAATTTGGAACTATGCTCAAAAAGTTATCAAACTGTGCATACCCTTTGACCCAGCAGTGTTTCTATTGGGCTTATATCCCAAAGAGATCTTAAAGGAAGGAAAGGGACCCACATGTGCAAGAATGTTTGTGACAGCCCTTTTTGTAGTGGCTAGAAAGTGGAAACTGAATGGATGCCCGTCAATTGGAAAATGGCTGAATAAATTATGGTATATGAATGTTATGAAATATATTGTTCTATAAGAAATGACCAGTAGGATCATTTCAGAGAGGCCTGGAGAGACTTGCATGAACTGATGCTGAGTGAAACAAGCAGAACCAGGAGATCATTATTCACAGCAACAACAAGACTATATGATGATCAATTCTGATGGACATGGCTCTCTTCAACAATGAAATGTTTCAAACCACTTCCAATTGTTCAGTGAAGAAAGCCATATACACCCAGAGAGAAGGATATGAAATGTGGACCACAACATAATATTTTCATGCTCTCTATTGATGTTTGCTTGCATTGTGTTTCCTTTCTCAGATTTTTTTTCCTTGTAGATACGATTTTTCTTGCACAACAATAAGTGTGGAAATATGTATACATATATTCGATTTGTCAAGTATTTTAACATAATTAACATGTCATGGACTTCCTGCCATCTAGGGGAAGGGAGAGGACTAGGGGGGAAAAATTTGTAATGGGAAGTTTTGTAAGGGTCAAAGTTGAAAAATTACCCATACATATGTTTTGCAAATAAAAGCTTTAATAAAAAGAAAAAGAGAGAGAGAGAGAAGGAGGAGAGGGGGAGAGAGGGAGAGAGGGAGAGAGAGAGAGAGAGAGAGAGAGAGAGAGAGAGAGAGAGAGGAAGAAAGAAAGAGAAAGAGAGAAAGAGAGAAAGAGAGAAAGAGAGAAAGAAAGAGAGAAAGAGAGAAAGAGAGAGAAAGAGAGAGAGAAAGAAAGAAAGGAAGAAAGGAAGAAAGAAAGGAAGAAAGAAAGAAAGAAAGGAAGAAAGAAAGAAAGAAAGAAAGGAAGAAAAAGTTTAAATCTAGGGCAGCGAGGTAGCACACTGAACAGAGCACTAGCCCTGAAATCAGGAAGACCTGAGTTCAAATGTGACCTCAGTCACTTAACACTTCCTAGCTGTGTGACCCTGGGCAAGTCACTTAACCCCAATTGCATCAGCAAACAAAAAAAAAAAAAGAAAGAAAGAAAAGAAAGTTTAAATCTGTATTTTATTTGATTTTAAGTTTTAAAAAAAATTAAAATAAAAAAAATAAAAACAATTGTACGAGCTATGCTTTAATATTTTGTCAGCCCTATTGGATATGTGATATAAACTGTGAAATCTGGTCCAAAGTTATTTTAGATATTACCAATATTCTGAATCTTAAGTTTTGTCTTGCTTTCTCCTTTTAACAAAGAAGTAAAAGCAAAAAAAAATTGGTATATAGGGATATGTGAAATTGCAAAACAAATTTTATCTGAAATGTGTGTAATGTATCTAAAGTTAAATAGGAAGGGATTGAGGAGGTGTCGGAGGGGAGGAAGCCTGGCTCCAGAATATTCAAGTTAGGTTTTACTGAAATGACTTCAGTAAGAAAACTGAGGTAATTACTGATTACAGTGGACCTTTTGATAGGATGGGTGGAAATTTTCTTCTGAGTTCTGCTGCCTTAAGAGGGATTAGTTGAATAACATTGGAATAAATAATATCTATTTGTAGTAGATTGATTCTGATAAAGGAACATATTTTTATTCTAAGGTTTTATAAGAAATAATGGGGAGAAATTGCAAACTGAGTGGCAAATCTATACACCTGGGCATCTGCCCTCATCAGGGAAAGTGGAAAGAATGATTCAAATTTTTAAGAAAACGATTACTAAATTGATGTTAGAGACTAAATTGTCTTGGACCAAATGTTTTCCTTTGCTTTGTTAAAGAATTAGAACTGTCCCCAGAAGTCCCATATAAGACTTTCTCCCTATGAAATTGGTTTACTTTATTTGGGAAAAGAAAGGGAAAGTTATTCTTTTGAAACAAACATTAAGTTTTTAAGGAATTCTATAGTGACAGTGTCCTCATCCCTTTTAGCAATTAGGAAGCAAGGATTGCAGGCCCAAACAATACCTTTGATGTTTGCAGTTCCAGGAGAAGGTAAGCTTACGAAGTCCTGGAAGAAGTAGAGTGGGAAGAACCTTCCCAGATGTTACAAATGACAAGCTGCTATCTAGAGGCTGAGAACACCAGGGTTAAAGTATTTGTAGAGGAGATTCAAGAATGGACAGTTACAACCTCTAAAATTGAATTTGCACCAGGGTAATAAGGAATGTTCTGGAGGGAGGAAATTAATTGCGCTTAGGGGAATTTTAACAATATTAGTGTTATACCTTTGTTTATATTTCCAGAAAAAGTTCACAGAGACTCCTCTATTGGAGGAAGTTGAATTTAGGATGAAGAAATTATTAATATTAATTCTGTTAGGGTTCTTTAATGTGAAATTAGGACAGTATACTCTATATTCTATGTAACTTTTAATTAGTTATACTGAGTCATTTTAAGGCTGTCCTCATTGTTTAGGGATATTCTGAGAACAGTGGTCTATCTTTGTCCCTTGAATATGGTTAATACCTGAACATGTTTTGATATAGCTTGATTATTGAGTATCAAAGTAAAATGATTTGTGTAATGTTGAATTTAAAACCCGTGTCCTTAAGATATGAAGATAAGCTGTGAACTTTCTAGGATGGCTCTCTTACTGTTATCAATATAAGATTATAGTCAACACTTATTTAGGATATGTGATCCTTGAGAGCTAAATTCACCTGAAACTTTGATTAATGAGATTTGTTATTTGAGATAAAATAACTTGGGACTGTAGATGATATTATATGGAGTTTTGAATTCAGGTATGATTGTCACATGGATCATCAAGCCAGTAATCCACTATCTGAAAGGAATATGCCATAAGCTACTCAGAGAAATGTGATCCTGAATTGTTACAGGTGGACATTAGTATCTGGGCAAGGACAACCTTGGCCTCCACTAAAGGTGGGATCCTTTTGTCTCAGTTTCTCAATGGTGTTCCTTTGAATAAGAACCCATCTGATTATTCATGAGTATGGCTATAAGGTAGAATTGTTATTATATACAACACCTAAAGTCAAACTGAGCTAAAGATGCTTTATCCTGTCATGTATGTGCTCTCAGGCTAGGGCCTGAAGGACCAGTTTTTGATTATAATCATGTCCCTGCTTTTTCCTCTTATACCAAATTTCTAAAATCAGAGCAAGTGTTAAATAGAAGCTATGAGCACAATTCAAACATGTAAGATCTTGCAGTTTCCTATCCGAAAATATATGGTCATTATATCCTAAATAAATAGGTGAGTATTTGGCTTAGTCATCTATCTGCAGTCAGATGCACATATGTCTGTTTCTTTTAATATTTCTGTTGATGCTGATTTTCTTGATAGGCATCTTTATTTGTAAAGAGTTATCTACTCTAATTATTGGGGACACAAATGGTTGGGATGATTGCCCCAGATGGGATTTGGAGGTACAGAAGCCCAATATTTTTACTGAATAGGCTCATCAGACTCCATGCCATGGTCAAAATAATTAGTAACTAGATGACAGGCACAGGATTTGTTAGCAGGCCACTCAGAATAGAGAAGTGATACTCCATCATAGATTGGTATTAGATTACTTGTTGGCTAAAGAAGGTAGAGTTTGTGGAAAATTAAATTTTTGCTATGTGCTCAGGATAGTAAAGATTGAACAACCTGGAGGGGGAATCTAGTTAGACTTGGAGTATTAAAAGGACAAGGATGAATCCCAGGAGAAAAAAAGGACAAACCAGGTCCACAGAGATTGGAGATTGAGAATAAGATGGTATCAAGAATGGTGTGAGAAGTCTTCAAAGATTAATAAATAAAAAGGAGGAGGGACTGAATGGGATAAACTGAGTGAAGACCCATAAGAATGTGGCTTTGCCAATTCCAATGGTCTTATGATGAAGAGAGCCATCTGCATCCAGAGAGAGGACTATGGGAACTGAGTGTGGATCACAACATAGTATTTTCACTCTCTTTGTTTGCTTGCATTTTGTTTTCTTTCTCATTTTTTCCTTTTTGATCTGATTTTTTTTTGTGCAGCATGATATTTGTAGAAATATGTGTAGAAGAATTGAATGTTTAATGTATATTGGATTACTAGGAGAGAGGGTGGGGGGAAAGGAGGGAAAAAATTTGGAACAAAAGGTTTTGCAAGGGTGAATGGTAAAAATTATCCATGCATATATTTTGAAAATAAAAATCTTTAATTTAAAAAAAGAAAAAAAAAAGAATGTGGACTTGACTTATGCCCTAATTGTGACTTGAGACTTTGCAATAACAAGTTAAGCTATAGCTAAAAGCTGTAGGTATTCAATTATCTTAGATATACAAACATTTCCCTCCTGTCTCTCTCCTCCTCCCCACCATTTCCCCATCTTTGCAATAGTATTTAAGTACCCAGTAGGCATAGTGTGTTCTGGGATCAATATTGAATCTCTGGGTAAATTAGAATTTGCCAGCCAATGAGAGAAAAGGACAGGGGAGGGAGAAGGATTAAGGGCTTCTGGTTAGGGTTTATATAATCTTGTGCTTTGTAATTTGCATTTTGTACTCCTTTACTGACATCTTGTCTGTTGGGAATTGCCTTTTCTCTTGAAATCATAATAAATCCTTTTTTGCTGTTTACCTTGAGACTCTCTGATTTTAATCTGGGTAAGGTTTGCTGCCCCCCACAATACATATTTATATATGTGTGCATATGTATATACACATACACACATATACATATATTATGTGCATGTGTGTTTTTTTTAATACTGGGTCTCCCTAATTTGTTCAGCCTGTAAGTACATCAGTCATTCATGGGCCTTATTATCCCACTGCTGAGTATCACAAAAGCTTTAACCTCTTCTATTTCTGATATGGCTCAATTTGTCACTTCTTAGACAGGTTTCATGAGAAAGGCTAGATAGATGCTGAACCATAAGGAAGAATATGAGTTTGGGATGAAAATAAGGCATTCTAGGGAAAAGAAAGTATTTTGTGAATGGGCAATAGAGGAAGTATAACTAAAATTTAAAAAAAAAAACTTTGATAATTTTTTGTTGTTGTTATTGAACTGTTCTATAAAAGTCACCTATTTAGTTAAGTATTAGGAGATATCAAGCACTAACATGGGTTTATTGACTAGTTTAATCAAAATTAAAGGTTAAAATGCTCACTGAATTATTCTGCTATTATGTATGCTGACCCAAGAAGTCTAAATAAAGACTAAAAAATTAAGGTTGCAACATAGCATCATGTATTCTTTTTCATTTTAAAAAGTTAATAACTCTATTTATGTAAAATAATAATCTTCAAATGATTAATGCTGTATGTCTTACTTAATTTTAGCACTCACATTAAAAAAAAAATCATTGTATTGGCCAAATGAATCCTACAATGGAATAACAATGGAACATAATATATGTCCTAATGACAAGTTCTCTATTTCTTTTGCAAGGTTTTCACTTGAAAAACATCTATTGTCATTTTTCACTAATCAAAGAATGGTTTCATATTCTTTAGTATAAATATAGACCAGAGAGATTTATCTTTAAAATATGACTCAATGATTAAATGTGATAACTATACTAGAACAAACTACTGAAATATAATTTTTAAAAAGATATTATGCTGTTCAACTTTTATTAAATCCATTGATATATGGTTATTTCTTCCACATTTCAACTTTCTTCATCATGGTTTCAATATATTGTGGGTCAGCATAAAAAATTAAATGAATATTTGGGGGAAGTTTTGGTCAAGCTACAGATGACATGTGAAGACCAGTAGATGACACAGAAAAAGTTGAAAAAACTCACAAATGCACAAGATATGTATAGTAATATATAATATCAACCCAAATTTTATAATAAGATACTACATAAATATACTGTAAAAAAAAAAAATCCTACTTCTCTGGCCAAAACATTTTCATGGATTTTCCAGATTACAGTGGTGCCACAGCTCTTTACCCCTACAATGTGGAAGAAATAACTATAATACTTTCGAGCTTACCTTGGTTTGAAAGTGAATTCTGTTTCCTTCCTTCCACATTTCTGTTAACAGAGTTTGTCCTGGATATACTGGTTTTGCAAAACGGGCCTGAACAAAATAACAATATACCTCTTTTCAAGTATCTCATTAAAATTGAAATTTTCATTATTCCTAACAAATAAAGCATTTATTAAGTCCTTACCATGTACAGAGCACCATACTAAGCACTGGTGGCAATAAAAGGAAAGTGAAAAAATACCTGCTCTCAGGGATCTCATTCTCATGGAGGAAATAATGCATATGGAAGGTTTCAGCTGTAAACTGGATGGAAAGGTCTCATGGCACTTAGAATGTACCAAAACAGATGGTAAAACCTCTTCTTTAATGTCATTTCATTATACACACAGTCATGTCAACTTATTTGAGAAATAATAACTGAATTCTTAATTTCAGGGATAGTATCTGTCAATTGATACCTTTCATACAGAACTTAAGTATAAAAATAAAAATGTTGACTGCTATCTAAAATCAGAAATGTATATAAGCTATAATAGAATGACTACATTTTTTGCAGTGAAGTAACTAACCATTTCTACTCTAAAAAAAATGACCAAATGAAGTAATATTCAAATAATTATTGAATCAAAAAAAATTTTAAGGAACCCTAAAAAGGGTTCCTTTCCTACCTTAATTGCTTTGAATCTGGACACATCATTATTTCCAAACTGCTGTAAAACATGCCTAGCTGAAAATCCAAATGAGCAAAGGCCATGTAATATGGGTTTCTCAAAACCTGGGGGGGGGGGGGGAACAAAGCTTATTTTAAAATAGATGTTCATCAATACTAAGCATAAGCACACAATCTGTGTTTCAGATATTTTAATAAGGTTTCCTGTTTTGCTTTTTCGTTGGTTTAAAAAAACCTTTTAAAACCTAAATTTTCTCTTTGTAAATTAGGTTTTTCAAAAAGGGGGGAAAATTTCCATAGGAAAAAGATGTGAGGAGTACTTCCAGAGCAGTCCAAAATTCTAATCGATCTATGGTCTTGCTGATATGAATATCCCCTTCAATGATGCTGCTCACAACATATGCATGCTTGTCGAGCCTGTGCTATTCTTGTCTTTGGAGGTCTATTCCATATTCTAAGAGCATTCCTGGCTTTCTCTTGACATCACAAAGATAACAGTAGAATAAAAATATGAGTCTAACAGAACATTCAACTTGAGTCTAAAGGTGAAATGGAATTGAAACAGGAAAGGTTTCCCATTAAAAATGTTTCTATTTTTGGAGCTATGCTCAAAAAGTTATCAAAATGTGCATACCCTTTGACCCAGCAGCATTTCTAATGGGCTTATATGCCAAAGAAATCATAAAGGAAGGAAAGGGCCCCACATGTGCAAGAATGTTTGTGGCAGCCCTTTTTGTAGTGGCAAGAAACTGGAAACTGAATGGCTGCCCGTCAATTGGAGAATGGCTGAATAAATTATGGTATATGAACGTTATGGAATATTATTGTTTGGTAAGAAACGACCAGCAGGACGATTTCAAAGAGGCCTGGAGAGACTTACATGAATTGATGCTGAGTGAAATGAGCAGAACCAGGAGATCATTATATACGGCAACAACAATATTATATGATGATCAATTCTGATGGACATGGCTCTCTTCAACAATGAAATCTTTCAAACCACTTCCAATTGTTCACTGAAGAAAGCCATATACACCCAGAAAGAGGAATGTGAAATGTGGACCACAACATAACATTTTCATGCTCTCTATTGATGTTTGCTTACATTGTGTTTCCTTTATCTGATATTTCTTTCTTGTAGATACAATTTTTCTTGCACAACAATAAGTGTGGAAATATGTATACATATATTCGATTTGTCAAGTATTTTATCATAATTGACATGTAGTGGATATCCTGCCATCTGGGGGGGGGAAATTTGTAACAGAAAGCTTTGTATTTGTTAATTTTTAATAATTACCCATACATATTTTTTTCAAGAAAAAAAAAAAAAAAAAAAAAAAAAACCAAGGAAGGGAATTACTAAAGTGTAGTATAGATAAATGAAGTAATATCAGTAAACATATATGCACCAAATGGTATAGCATCCAAATTCCTAGAAGAGATGTTGAGAGGTACAAGAAGAATTAGACAGCAAAACTATAGTAGTTGGGACCTCAAAAATGTGGCAAAAAATGAAAACTGAGTAGATGCCTATCAGTTGGAGAATGGCTGAATAAGTATGGTATATGAATGTAATGGAATATTATTGTTCCATAAGAAACTATCAGCAGAATGATTTCAGAAAGTTCTGGAAAGACCTACATAAACAGATCCTAAGTGATCTGAATAGAACCAGGACATCACTGTAAACAGCAATAGCAAGATTATACAGTGATCAGTTCTGATAGATGTGTATCTTTTCAACAATGAGATAATTCAACCCAGTCCTAATGGCCTTGTGATGAAGAGAACCATCTACACCCAGAGGGAGGACAATGGGAACTGAATGTGCATCACACACAATAGAGTACTTTCAGTCTTTTTGTTGTTGTTTGCTTGCAATTTGTTTTCTTTCTCAATATTTTTTTTCTTTTTTAAACTGATTTTTCTTGTGCAGCATGATAATTGTGGAAATATGTACGGAAGAATTGTCCATATGTAACATATATTGGATTTCTTGTCATTGAGTGAGGGGAAGTGAGGGGAAAAATTTGGAACACAACAAGGTTTTGCAAGATTTAACATTGAAAAGTATCTTCATATGTTTTGAAAATAAAAACATTTAATAAAAAAATTAAAAAATAAATTTTTAAAAAAGCATGTTTCTATTTACAGAGGGCCTTTTCAAAACTAGTCAAGTGAAAAATTGTTACTAAATTGCAAGATTAAACTAATTGTTTCAACCCTATAATATGTAGCAGCTAAACACATAAATCAGACTCAAACAGAAATATTCAGAAATGATTATTATGCCTATTTTCTTGAAGGCTTGACAACTTCTGCAAGCGATTAAATACTGAGCAAATGAAAAATAGGGGATTAGGGTCTTGTCCTCTGCTGAAATCCAACTGGGATACATTAGCATGGATGGCACTAAGGTAATTCCAAGTATTCAGAGACTACATAGACCACTACGTTGTAAGCTATAGAAAATTCTATTAAGCTGTCAACATTTTGAGAGTTAGGATCCAGACTAAACTTCCTAGGTTTTTCAGAGAGGCTCATCATTTCTCTCCCTAGGACTTCCCACAATACTTCTATATCATAAGCATTAAAATAAAATTGAACAAATATTTATTACCATTTTCTATATGTAACAGCATTGTCTGTAAACAATGGAACACAATATATGTTCTAAACAACATGTTCTCTATTTCTTCTGCAAGGCTTTCATTTGAAAAACATTTATTGTCATTTTTCACTTATCAAAATCCTTTGTATATAGAAAAGAGATATTTATCTTTAAAATATGACTCATACTATCAATCACAAGAAAGTTTTAAAATATGTCATTTTTATTTCTGAATTACTTTTTTTCATAAATAAAATTAAATGGACACTTGCCTCCAAGACTGGCAAAACTAGGATCAATGTGTAAAGGATTCCAATCTCCACTGAGCCGATATAATACAGCCTGTGGAAAAAGTAATATAAACATGAACAAGTATTTTATATTTTCTTAAAAGAAAAAGGCACTTCAACCAAATAAAACCAAAAAAAGAGCAAAAAATACAGCTGCTTTTTTTAAATAGTATTTTTATTTTCAATTACATGTAAAGATAGTTTTCAACATTCATTTTTATAAGATTCTGAGTTTCAAATTTTTCCCTCTTCTTTGTTTACCTTTTCCCTTCTAAGATAGCAAGTAATCGAGTATGGGTTATATATGTGCAATCATTTTAACCATATTTCCATATTAGTCATGTTGTGAAAGAAAAAGTAGAACAAAAGGGAAAAACATGAGAAAGGAAAAGAAAAAAAAAGTAAAAATAGTTTGTTTCAATCAACATTCAGTCTCTATAGTTCTCTCTCTAGATATGATTGGCACTTTCCATCCCAAGTTTATTGGAAATGTCGTGGATTACTGTATTGCTAAGAAAAGCTAAATCAATCATAGGTGAGCATTAAACAATTTTGCTGTGTGTGTACATTTCTGTTCACTCAGAGCAGCATTTTCAGAAGTCAGCATCAATTCATTCAAGCTTTCCAGGTTTTTCTGAAATCAGCCTACTCATCATTTCTTATAAAACAATAGTATTCCATTATTTACATACATCACAACTTATTCAGCCATTCCCCAATTGATGGGTATCCACTCAATTTCTAATTTCTTACCACCACAAATAGAGTTGCTACAAATATTTTTGCATATGTAAGTCCTTTCCCTTCTTTTATGATCTCTTTGAGATAGAAACCCGGTTGGATCAGAAGGTATGCAGTTTTATAGTCCTTTGGGCACAGTTCCAAATTGCTTTCCAGAATGGTATAGCTAAATATTTTTTTAAAATATATCATAGGGGGCAGTAAGAGAAGAAAAAGAGATTAAAGGAATTAGAGTAGGTAATGAGGAAACCAAATTATCACTCTTTGCAGATGACATGATGGTATACTTAGAGAACCCTAGAAACTTGACTAAAAAATTACTAGAAACAATTCACAATTTTAGCAAAGTTGTAGGATACAAAATAAATCCACATAAATCATCAGCATTTTTATATATTACCAATAAAGTTCAGCAGCAAGAGATACAAAAAGAAATTCAATTCAAAATAGCTGTTGATAGTATAAAATATTTGGGAATCTATCTGCCAAGGAAAAGTCAGGAACTATATGAACTAAACTATAAAACATTCTCCACACAAATAAAATCAGACCTAGTCCATTGGAAAAACATAAAATGCTCATGGGTAGGCCAAGCGAATATAATAAAAATGACAATACGACCCAAATTAATTTACTTATTTAGTGCCATACCAATCAAACTCCCAAGAAATTATTTTACAGATCTAGAAAAAATAGTAGCAAAGTTCATTTGGAAAAACAAAAGGTCAAGAATTTCAAGAGAATTAATGAAAAAAAAAGGCTGATGATGGTGGACTTGCTGTACCAGATCTAAAACTATATTACAAAGCAGCGGTCATCAAAACCATTTGGTACTGGCTAAGAAATAGAGTAGTCCATCAGTGGAATAGGATAGAATCACAAGACAAACTAGGCAATAACTATAGCAATTTAGTCTTTGATAAACCCAAAGACCCCAGCTTCTGGGATAAGTACTCACTATTTGACAAAAACTGCTGGGAAAATTGGAAACTAGTGTGGAAAAAATTAGGGCTTGACCCACATCTAACACCACATACCAAGATAAGATCTAAATGGATTCATGATCTGGATATAAAGAGTGATATTATAAGTAAATTAGAGGAATGTAGTATAGTTTACCTCTCAGACCTATGGAGATGGAATAAATTTATGTCCAAAGAAGAAATGGAAGTCTTAATTGAACACCAGATAGATAACTTTGACTATATTAAGTTAAAAAGTTTTTGTACAAAGAAAACCAATGCAGTCAAGATTAGGAGGGAAGCAATAAATTGGGAAATCATCTTGACATTTAAGGGTTCTGATAAAGATCTCATCTCTAAAATATATAGAGAATTGTCTCATATTTATAAGAATTCAAGCCATTCTCCAATCCAATCCAATGGTCAAAGGATATGAACAGACAATTTTCAGAGGATGAAATTAAAACTATTTGTAGTCATATGAAAAGATGCTCCAAATCACTATTGATCAGAGAAATGCAAATTAAGACAACTCTGAGGTACCACTACACACCTGTCAAATTGGCTAAAATGACAGAAAAAGATAATGACGAATGTTGGAGGGTATGTGGGAAAACTGGGACACTGATACATTGTTGGTGGAATGTGAACAGATCCAACCATTCTGGAGAGCATTTTGGAACTATGCTCAAAAAGTTATCAAACTGTGCATACCCTTTGACCCAGCAGCATTTCTATTGGGCCTATATCCCAAAGAAATCATAAAGGAAGGAAAGGGCCCCACATGTGCAAGAATGTTTGTGGCAGCCCTTTTTGTAGTGGCTAGAAACTGGAAACTGAATGGATGCCCATCAATTGGAGAGTGGCTGAATAAATTACAGTATATTAATATCATGGCATATTATTGTTCTGTAAGAAACAACCAGCAGGACGATTTCAGAGAGGCCTGGAGAGACTTACATGAACTGATGCTGAGTGAAATGAGCAGAACCATGATATCATTATACATGGCAACAACAATACTATATGACGATCAATTCTGATGGACATGGCTCTCTGCAACAATGAAATGTTTCAAACCACTTCCAATTGTTCACTGAAGAAAGCCATATACACCCAGAGAGAGGGATGTGAAATGTGGACCACAACATAACATTTTCATGCTCTCAATTGATATTTGCTTGCATTGTGTTTCCTTTATCTGATTTTTCTTTCTTGTAGATATGATTTTTCTTGCACCACAATGATAAGTATGGAAATATGTATACATATATTCGATTTGTCAAGTATTTTAACATAATTAACATGTAGTGGATATCTTGCCATCTAGGGGAGTGGTAGGGAGTAGGGAGGAAAAATTTGTAACAGAAAGCTTTGTAAGGGTTAATGTTGAAGAATTACCCATACATGTTTTGCAAATAAAAAAAAATAAGTAAATAAAAATATGATTGTAAATATATATATATATATATATATAATAGGGGCAGCTAGGTGGTTCAGTAAATAGAGCACCAGCCCTGAAGTCAGAAGTTCCTGAGTTCAAATCTGGTCTCAGACACTTAACAGATCCTAGCTGTGTGACCCTGGACAAGTCACTTAACCCCAATTGCCTCAGCAAAAATATATACATATATATAC